>PVKE010044063.1:0-13153 GCA_004027555.1 Craseonycteris thonglongyai | reverse complement strand
TGGCCTAGTTCCTGCCCTGCACAGCTACCACCCACCTGTGTGGAAAGAAACCATGTTGAAAACTGATGATGTGCCATGATGGAGACTGCTCTGAGATCGCTCCTTTCTCTCTGTCAAAACAATAAAATAAACTTTTTTTTTTTTTTTAACTGAACTGGGGGCCTCACCGCATTCGGGAAGCACACCCCAGTTCAGCATGTGGGTCCGCGTGGGCTGGAGCCAGGATTTGATCCTCGGTCCGCAGGACTTCAAAGCGAGCACTTAACCAGCTGAGCCATCCCAGCTTCCCCAAAATAAATATTTTTTAAAAGAATTTTAGGGAAAGTTGAGATGGCTCAGCGGGTTAAGAATTCGCTTTGAAGCCCTGGGGACCCAGGATCGAATCCCGGCCCTGGCCCATGTGGACCCACATACTGAACTGGGGTGAGCCCCCAGTGCAGTTCTTGCCGGGGCCTATGTGGGAGCCCCTGGCCCAGATCCTGCCCTGCACAGCCCTGTGCCCACCTGTGGAGTGAAACTATATGGAAAATTAATGACAACTATGGAGACTGCTCTGGGCCCTCCCCCTTCCCTCTGTCTCTCTCTGTCTCTGTCTCTCTGTCAAAATCAATAAAATAAATCTTTTTTAAAAAAAAAAGAATTTTAAAGAAAAGGAGCAGAAAATGATAATTAGTAATGTGAGAATTCTGCCTTGCTGAACAATAAATGAGTTTGAGACAAGTAGAATGTCTTAAAAAGCAGTTATTTAGCCAATCATTCTAGAACATTGCGGGCATTTGGCCTTTCTGGTGAGTTATTCTACATTTAAGTAAAATGGCTGTTAAACTACTTACTTTATAAATTTTTATACCAGAAATTACTCTTCCAGTAATTTTTACCTATGTTTAACTGAAAAGTAAAGATCCAGTTCAATACCCAGGTTGCTGAGTGAAAATTTTTCTTTTGCTCACTTGACAGTAAGAGCAACTTCTTCTTGTATACAGATGTAAACATAATTATATGATTGCTTCTTGGTAATTATGAGACAGAAGAATTTTGGAAATAAAATTTCTGGGACAAGAACTAAAAGACATCTTGTAGCATTTTGTTGCCAAAGGTAGAGTCTCCAATAAATGTATTCTGTGTCATTGTTGGAATTTGATTTCTCAATCACTTTAATTGTATATTTTGATACTTTGAGAGAAAAGAATAACACTAGAAATTGGAATTACCTAAGTGTATATGTGTAAATCAAAGTGTATTTCTGTGTTTATTTGTGATTATCTAAGTGTGTATCTAAATACATGTCTATATTTTAAGGAATGCAAAGATTTGAGTTCTCCAGTTCTCCAATCCAATTTCCAGCTAAGAAAGTCATGATTACATCTTCCTATATGATGGAAATTCAAAAGAATGCATTGTAAAAATTAAATTGGTAATATGGAATAATTACCAAGTATTGGCCTATAGAGGAGATGAAAAGCATTGTGAAGTTCAAGTGAATCCAGAATACCCCATGATTCTGGAAAATTGAATTTTTTTTTATTCTACTTCTTTTAGATTGCTTTTAATATGTTTTCTTCTTCCATTATCCCTCTTGAAACAACCAAACAAACAAACAAACAAAAACTTGTACAAAAGCTAATTCCAAGTCACTGGTTTGCAAATAATTGATCACATCAAAAATATTTCTCCCATATTTTCTACTAATAAACAAAGTTTTCCTTATCTAAGTACCTTATAAGAAAATAATTTATTATGATAAAATTGACTGCCTTAAAATCAAGTTAAAAAAAATAATTTTTTTAAAGATTTATTTTTATTGTTTTTGACAGAGACAGAGAGAAGGGGGAGAGCCCAGACCAGTCTCCATAGTTACATGTCATTGGTTTACTACATAGTTTCCTTCCACAGGTGGGTGCAAGGTCATGCAGGGCAGGAACCAGGACAGGGGCCTCCCACATGGGAAGCTCACCCCAGGAAGAACCAAATTGGGGGCACACCGAGTTCAGTATATGGGTCCTCACAAGCCAGGGCTGGGATTCGATCCTTGGACCCCAGGACTGCAAGCTGAGCGCTCAATCCACTGAGCCATCCCATCATACCCAACAAAATTTATGTCTTCTAATTTCCTTCCATCCGATTCTTCAGAAAGAGCTTTATTTTATTTTAATTTTATGTGTAGGTTTGTTGTATTTGGTTGTATTAATCTATGTCTAACAACCTAGCTGAATGATTGATAGTGTAGTCCTGTGATTAAGAGCTTAGACTCTGCAGCCAGACTTCCTGGGTTCAACAGCTGGCTTTACTACTTATTAGCAGTGTACCATTAGGCCAGTTACTTAACCCCTCATGCTTCAGTCTCTTTATCTATAAAATGGGGATAATAATAGCTTCTAATTTATTGGTCATTATCAGGATAAATGTGATATTATATAGTAAACACTTTGAACAGTGTCTGGCTCATAACAAGCACTAATGTTGTATACCATATAATTGCCTAAGTGTGCTATAAAAAGTTAAAGAGACTAAACTTAAAATGAAACAAACAAAATTATTGCAAATCCAAGGTTTCTTAGGTAAAAGTTTTCCAAAGATATACGAACATATTTATTCATTGAATAAATATTTAAGGGTTCATATATTGGGCTCTGCCCTCTGCTAGATGAGTTCCATTTATAGAAAACAGAAGACTGAACTAATATATATTTTTTTACATCACACTTTGTGAAGAAAAACACAAATGTAGTTTTCTTTTCAGTTCAAAATATAGGGTATAAAGAGGCACTGTAACAGATGTCAAATATCTTAGCAATTTAGAGATAAATTAAGAATAAGTAGTAATTACATTCTTAATGCAGAGACTACTGTAGAAGATAAGAATTTATTTTAAATATGTAAATGTTGCATGATCTGTTTACCACCACAGATTTATAGTCACACAAAGGAAGATTTAACTCTAAAGAACCATATGACCTTTGCAGTTCTTCAGTTTTTAGCTTAAGGTGTGTCAAGAGAATATGCCTTCCTAAGAATTTCAAAGTATGTATCTTATGGAAATATAGTGACAAATTTTGTAAGAGGTATTTATGCACAGCCAACTTGCAGAAAGTTCTGGTTATGAATAAATTCAAGACCTCAGAATAGCCATTTACCAATAGAATTATTATCACTGTCAGGTGACTCAATGTATTCTAAAAGTTTCTGTACTGGTAGGAAAGCTGTATACACTGATGAAACCATAACAAGACACTGTGTTAAATATACATGTCTGAAGATAAGAGAGACTACAGGGGTAAAATATGGTGTGCAGGCTTTGTAGAGGAGAATAGAAGTGTATGACCATAGAAAAAAGAAGTCTTAGCTTTAGAAGACATCTTGGGTCCCATGAGATCAAGTTCTGCAGTGGAAAATCCCTTCAGTTCCACTCAGAGACTTTTATTTAGGTAAATGGTTATTAAAACTTATAAGTAATACATAGGTATTAATAATCACTAGCAATGATTTGTTAAAGCTATTTGCAGAGAATAATGATTAATTTTACATAAAATGACCAATTCCCATTATTATCAAAATTGTTGGCAGACCTATGAAAAGAAATGTCAGGAAGCCAGGGTGGCTCAGCGGGTTAAACGCTCACTTTGCAGCCCCAGGGAACGAGGATCAAATCCTGGCTCTGGCCTGTGTGGATCCATATGCTGAACTGAGCTGTACATCCCATGCAGGAGGCCCCCAGTTTGGTTCTAACCCCAGTTTAGCCCCTGGCTCAAGGGGGTGTGCCTCCCATGCAGGAGACCCCCAGCCCAGTTCCCACCATGTGTGGCCCCTGCCCACTTGTGAGGAACGAAACCATGTTGAAAACTGATGACATGCAATTATGGAGACTGCTCTGGGCCCTCCCCCTTCTTTCTGCTCTCTGTCTCTTTGTTTCTGTCAACAATAAAATAAATCTTAAAAAAAAAGAAATGTCAACACATCTCTGTATAATTTAGAACTCTATTCAACAGATAACGCAAACTGGCTTAAGTAAAATAAACAAAACAGTTGAGAATAAAGAGAGTTTGTTAGATTATGTAATTGGAAAGTCCAGGAATATCCTAAATTCAGGCATAGCTTGAGCCAAGGGATCAATTGATTTCACCAAAATATTGGTTCTTTCCATTTCTTGGCTTTGCCATTTTTTTATTTTATTTTTTTTGTATTGGTTTCCTTATTGTTTTCTCAGTGTGGGCGGGCACAAAGATTTCTACCAGAAGCTCCAATATTGCGTTTTATTGGTTTAGTAATCATAGTTGGAAGAGGAGCTCTTGTTTCCTATCATTTGAGAAAAACACAATCCCACTGGCCAAACCTCATCCATAAGTCTAAAGTCAAAAGGTGGCCAGACAACACAGGCAAAGATTGGTGAAGTTATTGCCCAAAGACACCGGTGATCTATTTACAGAAAAAAAAGGAATAGTGGTTAGACAAGTAAATCAAAAGATGTCCACCAAACTAACCTTTCTTTAGTGTCATTTCAACAATACCAGTCACTTCTCCATCAATCATTCGTCACCACTTTCTACTACTCTAAGCATTACCCATGGAACTGAAGATAGAAAGGCGAAGAAGACGTGATCTCTGCTCTCACAGAGCTTACAACCTACTATTTTTTAAAAAATAAGTCAAAATACTTCATATGATTTGGTCAAGATTAAAATTCTAGTGAAATGAACATATGAATGACTTTTATTCATTTTTTTTGTATTTTCTCCAATTATATCCTTTTTGGCCTTCAAAGCTAAATGTTTGAAAAGTGAGGGTTTTTTTGTTTCTTTGTTTGTTCTTTTGATAGTTTGTTTTTAATGATAGATGAAATCTTACTATCATTTATTTATCTTATATATTAAAAATAATATTATTAAATGTTGATTTTAAACATAAGAACATATAGTACCTAAACTTTGTTAAGATAGAAAATTAGGAGGAAAAACTTTACCCATGATCTTAAAGGTAATCTTCCAGCGTATATCTTCTAATGTAGTTTCTGCAAATAGAATTTTTAATATTGTTACACTGTGCTATAAATGTAATATTGTAAGGTGTATTTTCTTCTTAATAATATATAACAGACATTTTTCCTATATCATGACAAATCATATATAGATATGTTAGTGACTGTTTTAAATTTCTTCAATTAAATGAATTATAATTGATTTAATCACTCCCTAATATTGGGTATTTAAATTAGTCTTAATTTTTCATCATTATTAAGAACATCTTGATAGAGAAACTCTTTTCTAGATTTAGGATCATTTCTAAGTCGGGCTCTGGGATGGGCCAGTGGGGCAGGCCTCCATTAATCTGTCCCCTGATTGTCTCTGGGCCAGCCACTGGGTCGCTCCCTGGGTTGGGCTCTATAGCGTGTCTCCACACAGCTCCCTTTCTTCCTCTCTCACTCGCCTCCCTTTCTCCAGCTTTAGGTATTTTCTTGCAATAAGTGGGTCACCCAGCCGAGGCTGTGTGTTGCTTAAGGATTCTCTGACTGAAATTTAGTTGTTTAAATTGTTCTTTCCAGGAGAGGTTTCAAGAGCTCCTCTCACGCCACCATCTTGGTGGGTTGATCATTTCTTGAAATAAGAGTCCCAAATGCATAAGTTCTAGGTCAAAAGCTATGAGACATTTAATGGCTCTTGCTATATAAAGCCAATTTGAATCACACACAAAAAAGTATTCATGTACCGGTATGTTCTTACTGATGATAAATGCAACAACAATAAATGCAATCATTTCTTTAAAAATCCTGCTATTTTAATAAGATATTATCATTTTACTCTGAAATTGAGCACTCTTCACAACTGCCAAGCAACGATTTTTTTTAATGATATATGTGCTCTTTTAATGTATTGGCATATATTTGGAACTATAAGGAAACTGGCACATTTGAAAGAAACCAAACAAGTTAATAATTAAAACTCTGTTCAATTGAATTTCTTTTTTTGATAAGAAGGTTGTTAAACATTTTGTTCCTAGCTTTTTTATATCTTTGCAGTTGACCCCAATGACATTGCAAAAAGTATTTTTGTCCTATAGATCCCTTGAAAGGTTCATCTTTGCTAATAAAGTATAGGTGCTTCCTGAAATAACAACCACAAAACTCACCAAGAGCTTTATCAATTGATCTATTGGTTAGATAGAAATGTGCTTTGTTGTTTCTACAGCAAATGTGATACATGCTCAAGGGAACTATTTCCAATTTCTTTGCTATTGAACTAAACATAAAACCTCTTCCCCAAGGTTCCTGCAGCTTTTCTTTGGATGTAACAAAAATGTCTCTTGCTCAGATTCTGTATAGTATTTAAAGAAACAATTCTAAGAATTTTTTCTTACCTAAGGTAGATGGGACAGACTGTCATCTCAATGGTCTTGTTGATGCTTTGTGGGTCTGAGGGTGAAGATGAGGAATTGGATTACTGGTCTTTATGACGATTGCTATGAACTGTAGCTATTTTTTATGTGGTGAATAATAATGAGAAAGATGAGAATGGGAGCATAAACTGCTCTGTATGTCAAACAGAACACTTTTCCCTGTGTGGACAGAGAAATATTTGTAAACTGGATTATCTTTTGTTTCCCTATGTGAACTGAAACTAGAATGTTTCTGAGAATTTTTGCCTGTACTTTGAAGATGAGCATGAGTACCTGACTATACACTGTGTTTCTCCTAAGACAGACCAGAGGTCTCAGGTATGGAGAAACAGCTCAGCTTTATCTCATGCTAGCTTCAACTTCTATGCTAGTTCTTTAGTTGTTTGGCCATTATTCTGCAAGGAAAGCACATTACAGGATGCTTTGCTGAAGTCCTGGTGGTGTTACTTCAAACCAGATAATTCAAATTCTAGGGAATGCATCACTTTACCACTATGTCCTGTGGACTGTTCTGGTGGGGAAAAAGGAGGGTAATGATCTTAATAAAGAGGAAGAATCTATAGTTCACACCAGGAACAACTGAAGACAATATATTGGGCCAGCCTAGGAAGTACAATCAGTGAATAACCTTAGATAATTTTTTTCTTTTCCTTCTCCTTGGACTTGAGAGGAGTATTCATGTTTTAAATCGTTTTAATTTATCCTGATGTAATATTTTATATATTTATATTAAATTATATGACATATTTATTTATATTATGTAGTCATAATTTTAAATACATAAATTTTAACTTTTATGTTATATATTATATATGGAGAGTCACCAAGGTTAAGAAGAGGAACATAAAAGGAACCAGGTCACAGAGGAGAAGCAGGCTGAAACTTACATTGGTTCCTGGATAGCCTCCAAATATCCTATTTTTCTAACATGATAGAAAATGAATACAGCTTGAAGAAATAGCTTAGCTGTACTATTTTTAATTGTTTTATTTTGTTTTTTTTAAGATTATTTTATTGTTTTTCACAGAAACAGAGCGAGAGAGACACAGAGAGAGACAGAGAGAAGGGGGAGGGCCCAGAGCAGTCCCCATAGTTGTATGTCATCAGTTTTCGACTGTGGTTTTGTTCGACACAGGTGGGCTGGGTCCACACCGGGCAGGAACTGGGCTGGGAGCTCCCGCATGTGAGGCACTCCCCCGTAAGCCAGGGGCTGAATGGGGCGGGCGGCGAGTACTGAACTGGGGACTTCCACATGGGAAGCACAGCCCAGTTCATATGGGTCTACGTGGTCTGGGGCCAGGATTCTATCCTCGGTCCCCAGGGCAGCAAAGTAAGCACTAAACTTGAGCCATCCGGCTTCCCTTGTATTATTTTTTAAATGAATATGAAGCATTTTATAATTCTATACTTTTTTAAATGAAATACTTGCATGTACTTCAATGTAGCAAAACAAAACTACAACATTCAAGATTTTTAAATTCTATGGTATAAACTTAGAGAGTCATGATAGCAAAAATAAAAAAAAAAAGGAAAAGAAAAAAAAATACCAAGTTCACACATTTTAAAATAATATGTTTGACAATAATATTAAAAATGAATACGATGAAAAGACTAGGGAAACAGAGAAGACATGATAAAAGAGAGAAGATAGAGAATGATTGATTCATCTAATTTTCTTGAATTCATATTATGTCCCATGCTCTAGATCAGTTTCTCAAATACAAGTGAGAAGTGATGTGACTATACTAAGCTCACCACCTGATGGAAGCACAAAGGAGTGATAATTAGCCAACTCAGGGCAGATGGGGCAGGGAGATCCTTCCAGGAACATGACCTTTGAAATGAGTCTTGAGGGAGGTATAAGAACTTATCAACAGAAGAAGAAGGAGATAATGGTTTCCCCTTTAGATAGTGAAATTTTAAAAAGGCATGAATGAGAATGTAAGATTTACAACTTGATCAAAGTAGTTCCGCATGGCTAGAATAAAAGGAAACATAATAAAGCAGATGTTTATTTCAGAGTTGATTAAGAAAAATATCATAAATCAACTTGGAGTGTTACCTTTGAGCTATGCATCTTACTTGTATGATAAATGGGAAAGACTGAATGAATGTAAAATTGCTTTCACTGAAAAGGACCAGAAACTTTGTTAAATTGATTTTCTAGGTCCCTGAGGTTGAAGACCCTGAGCAATGGAGCTCCTAACGTTATTAGTTATTCAGGCTATCCTTTTCCCCACCCCACCCCCAAATTTTATTATTTAGATTAACTATCTTCTAAAAATATTAAAGTGCCATATTACAGTTTATAGAACCCTTTCATGTATATTATCTTATTTAATCCTCCATTTGCAAATGAGAAAACTCTGAGAGAAAAAAAAAATGTGTCCAAGGTTATAACATTAACCTTAAATAGAGCCAGATTTAGGTCTTTTTTTTTGTTTTTTTCCTAAAGTTCAGAGATCTGGCTTACAGATTTCAGTAGTAAATTAGTGGGAAAAAATCAAAGCTGTCAAATAAGGGTTTTGTTATAATTATAATTGCTAGAATTAGATACAGGTGCTTATGATCTCAACATATTATTCAGATTTCTAAATTCTGCCCAACTCTTAGTGAATAAAAATCAAAAGGAATGGCAAATACTGGGAAAATCTTTTATATTATCAGCTGTAGCATACAACAAATAGACAAAACATCGAATGGAAAGAAAACTTTTCTTAGACATCTATATTTTTTTTCATTAATAAAGCACATAAGAACTTTTAACTTTCAGATATAATGTATATTGTAAAAAATACGGGATGAAAAAAGAGAAGATAGCAGCTGATAAATATTTTTAGAATAAACTACTTTAAAAATATACTTGACATTTTTGTTAATTTTGGTTTCCCTATGAGATTGAATTAAGAAAGATTAACATTAAACAAAAGAAACTACACCCTTTAAGGCATACTCCCTTTATGAAATAGCTTCAATTAACCATTGAGCTCAAATTATCATTGCATTATAGATGCTTCGGCAATCTATTGGTTACAGCTAATTCCCTTGTCATTTAGGGAAAGTGAGTCTAGAAAATTCTGAATGTAGGAACGCCAGATTCCAATTGCAGCATTAGGATTTAGATTTGAATAGCCCCAATATTTTGCCGGGTCCTCCAATAGTGGTAATTATCACATATTCTCCATCAGAGGATTTTATTTTTTGGTTTTTGTTTGTTTTTTCTGGAGAGTTTGTTAAACAACCAACAAGTAAAACATTGGTTGTCTCCTCTACATGCTTTGTTTTGTTTTTAGACCTGGACAATCTTACTTCTAGTTGTGAGTAAAAATAAAGAAAATATATCAATAGATTAAATTTTTTTGTAAAAGAATTAAAACAAAATAAGCCTGTTGAAACTAAGTAAATAAATTTAACAGAGGGTTTGAAGATTTAAGTGAAAAATATCCACAGGGAAGAAGGGAAAAGAGAAATGAAGAAAACCTAATTTGTTATTGCCTCAAAATGTGTTATTTTTTTTTTAAGATATATTTTATTCTTTTTAAGAGAAGATGGAAGAGAGAAGTGGGAAGGGCCTATAGCAGTCTCCACTATTGTACATCATTAGTTGTGACTTGGTTTCATTGCACACAGGTGAATTTGGGATCACACGGGACAGGAACTGAACTGGGAGCCTCATGAATGGGGGCTGAGCCATCTCAGCGGTTACCAGTTGTACCACCGTTCAGCATATGGGGTTTGCATGGGCTGGGGCTGGGGGTAGAACCTCAGACCTCGCAATTGCGAGGGAAGCACTCAACTCCTGAGCTGTCCTGGTATCCCTGAAAATGCGTTATTTTGTTATTGTTGATGATGATACTGTTTTATTCATATGTATTTGTTTTACTTGTTTGTTTGCTAGATGTGGAAATCCTACTGTCTTTCTAGGTGAACTGTGTATTTTTAGAACCTCGTGCTGATTTAAGTACAAATGAGTGTAACAGACTGTAATTAAAATACTGCCTATACTGTTTAAATTATGACAATATAGGAATTATTTTATCACCACCCCACCTACCTGGACTTGTTAGTTATAATCTGAATCTCTGGTTGAAAGATACCTGTCCAACAAGAACCAGCTTTGTAGAGAGTCTGCTTGGGCAGAACCTCCTAAAAAGGCCGTCAGCAGAATGGAACTCTCTTCCCACCCCCAATTAGTGCTATTATCTCCCAAATAAAGATGAGGTGTTCCAGCAGGGAAGACCTGAAGGAAATTGAAGGAAATATGCTTGATTATATGCATTCTAGGCCAGTGCTGTCAGACTCTAAGAATGGCAATTAAGAATCTCAGATTTGGTGGGGATGCCAGGATAGCTCAGCTGTTGAGCTCTTGCCTTGCACTCGTGAAGTCTGGGATTCAAATCCTAGCCCTGGACAGCACAACCCCATATATTAAACTGCGGTGCAACTGGTAACTGCCGGGATGGCTCAACAGTGAAGGCTCTGGTCCCCCATGCAGGAGGCCCCTCAGTTTGGTTCCCACTTTGCATGGCCCCATATCTACCTGTGTAGACTAAAACCATGTAACAACTAATGATGTGCAACTATGGAGACTGCTCTAGGCCCTCTTCTCCTTCTCTCTCTCTCTCTCTCTCTCTCTCTCTCTTCACCTTCTCTTAAAACAATAAAATAAATCTTAAAAAAAAAAAATTCCAGGGGAAGCCAGGATGGCTCAGTAGGTTAAGCGCTCACTTTGCAGCCCGGGGGACTGAGGATCAAATCCCGGGCCCGGCCCATGCGGACCCATATGCTGAACTGGGGAGTGCCCACAGTTCGGTTCTCACCAGGCAAGACCCCAGCCCAGTTCCTGCTCTGTGCAGCCCCACGCCTACCTGTGGAATGAAACTATGTGGGAAAACCAATGATGTACAACTATGGAGACTGTTCAGGGCCCTCCCTCTTCTCTCTGTCTCTGCATCTCTCTCTCTCTCTGTCAAAAACAATTAAAAAAATAAATCTTTAAAAAAAAAAATCCAAATTAGAACATAGTGATTCAGAATTGGTGAGGAAAGTAGTATTCTGACTGTAAAGAAATAAATGTTCCCCAAAGAAAAATATCACTTAATAAGGTTTTCTTTTTTTGTGTGTTTAGAGTGATTATATATACACAAATACCACTATTTAATTTGTTGGTTTTATGTGTTTTGTGCATGTGTTTGTATAAAATAAATATTGCAAATTGATTCTTGAATGCTCTAAAGGGATTGGTAGATAGCTAAGCCAAATACACATAACAAACACACACATAGGGAAAAGAAAAAAAAAACATTAAAAAAAATTTTTGTTTTTCAGTGAGAGGCGACGGTAAGATGAGTTTGAGGAAATTTTGTTGTAAAGTGAAAAGCAGACCAGTCTAGCTTGTTTTGCATCTGTCCTCGGTGTTTCTCAAACTTGGCTAATTATCAGATGCACTAAAGGTGCTTGAAAACATACAAGAGCCCCTTCGTCCACCTTAGACTTAAAGCATTAGTTTCCCAAGTGAGTGGCCTAGGAATTCATATTTTTAACAAGTACTCCACGTAATTTTCATGAGTAGCCAAGGAAGAGAAACATGGCAACACATAGACCAGGGGTTCTCAACTTTGTCTACACACTTCAATCAGTTGTAGAGATAAAAAATATATATGTGTCTGGACCTCACCCACATCAATTAAATCAGCATCTCTGAGACTAGAGCACAGGTATAGTCATTAAAAACAACAACAACAACAATAACAACAACAAAAACCTTCCAGGTGATTTTATTTGCTGCCAGGAGTGCAAAGCACTGGCCTGTGTACATAATAAGCTGACAGAATACTACTCTAAGACAGGAACCAATGAAATCATGTGAAAATACCTACTGTCCAATCTATAAAGACCATAGAAAATTCAAAGACAAAGTGGCCAAATAGGGCATTTCTGGATGCTTTGACGACTACAAAGAGATGAATCTATTCCTTCCTCCTGCCATTTCATGTGTTCATTTTTTAATATGTAGAGATGTGGAATGCAAGAAATAAAGTGGAAGAATTCCCATGTATATATTGGGTATTTAAAATCCCGAAGGCTATTTCAACCATTCTCTTAACAATTTAATCTTGAGCTTTTCCGTGTATACAAATATCTACGGTACTTGTTATTTTTAAAATTTCTCTTTCATTTTCTAGTCTTGTAGAGAAATACATTCCTTTAATTTTACTGAATTCCAGCAAACATCTAAATAAACAAAAGAACATAATCACGTCCTCAAGGTTGCTCTCACCTTCACAATTTGCAAATCCAGCAAAATGCAGAACACTGTGCAGTGAGGACCTGACTAAGATTAGCATTTTGGAGAAAACGTTATCTTTTAGAAACACTATGTTTTATTTTCAGTTTAGACTGTGACTATCATTGTTACTTATGCAATAACATGTAAAATTAATATATTTATCAAATACAACTTACAAAATGGGCATATATGCTTATATATTTTTTCTTTGAACAGACAAGAGAAATACTGTACATCAGGGGTGGCCAACAAGTCGATCACGGTCGACCGGTCGATCACGAGGCCAATTTTGGTCGATCGTCGATCGCTCGCAATGTCTGGGGTGGAATTCCGTGTACCATGGACTTTGAAGCGATTGTAGAAGACAAAGCTTTCTAGCAATAGTTTAATGCATTCTGGGAATTTGCCAAGGTCATAAATTCCTAGAATTCTGACAGCCTGACACTGTGATCTCCGCCCACCCAGACAATACATTTT
>PVKE010044062.1:0-13150 GCA_004027555.1 Craseonycteris thonglongyai | reverse complement strand
CAGGTCTTTGGGTGAGAGGAAAGTGCATTGCATTATTTGCCACTGTGCCTACTACTGGTGGCTTTCATGGGGCCTAAACACAGTAGGTGTTCAATTTATCAAAGTGTGCTGGGCTTTTTGCTTCATGAAAACTAAGCTTAAGCAATATTCTGGGATGTACATAACAATTTTCACTAAAAGAAAAAGAAAATTAGGGGCAGCTGGGATGGCTCAGTGGGTTAAGTGCTCACTTTGCAGCCCCAGGGATCGAGGACCGAATCCTGGCCTGTGCAGACCCATATGCTGAACTGGGGAGTGCCCCCAGTTTGGTTCTCACCAGGGTGAGACCCCAGCCCAGTTCCTGCCCTGTGCAGCTCCGTGCCTACCTGTGGAGTGAAACTATGTGGAAAACTAATGCTGTCAACTATGGAGACTGCTCTGGGCACTCCCCCTTCTCTCTGTCTCTCTCTATCTGTCTCTCTCTCTGTCCAAAAAATAGTAAAATTAAATCTTAAAAAAAAAAAAAATTAAAGTAATTCATTTCTATACATGTAGAAAATGGCTTTTAGTTG
The DNA here is from genome assembly GCA_004027555.1 of Craseonycteris thonglongyai. NCBI lineage: Eukaryota > Metazoa > Chordata > Mammalia > Chiroptera > Craseonycteridae > Craseonycteris > Craseonycteris thonglongyai. The sequence goes on along the minus strand of PVKE010044062.1, from coordinate 12,599 downwards.
TGGAAAGTAAAAGGGTAAAGGTTTTGTGTTGCATCTGAAGAATGAGACAAAATCACTAGTATTAAGTAGTTAACACTGCTATTCAATAGATATAATAAATTTTTATTGTAACAAATTATGTTCTAGTCATCAAAATGACAAATTCGAGTGTTTCCTATATGTTCTTTAGATTTAAAGCTGTTAAATCTAAGATACTAAAGCAATTTTTTAAAATTTGTGAGTTACTTTATTAAACTGTGTTTATTTATCTTGTCAACTCTTCAATGACAATGGTTTTCCCTCCTCTTGGGCTAAATGAACTTACTGCATAGCATTGTTTCTTTCAAATTTTTTCAATAGCTGTACAAAATTCCAGAACCTTCCTATGTGCAGTTAAGAAGACAATAGGCGAATTGTATGCTCTTCTAATTGTCCCTGTGCCTTTTAGCTATTGCTGTATTGAGATAAAATAAACCCCAATTTTAGGTTATCAGAATATCAGTTATGCTCAATCCTAAAATTACAATCAACATGCTTATGAATGCAAGTAAAGTTAGAAAGTCAAATTAAAATTGGCTAAGAACATAAAAAGCATTTTATACACAGATACATTTTAAAAGGCAGAGCACAATGTCTTGAAGAAGTGGCTTTATGGAGAATGTATAATTTTGCTTCCATAGCAACAAATGCAAGCACAATTCAAGGTGAGCCTTTGGGGAGCATTTCATGCCTTTGTATTGTATCAACATCCCTGGGGGTAAGCCCAACTCCAACTCCAGATATTTGGAGTTAAAATCTTTCCTCTGGAGATTACCAACTCTTTAATGTTTTCCTCCCATGTTTATTTTAATATTTTACTTTTGCTAAAGTAAAAAAGAGTTTTAGTGATTTCAAAATGTTCCGAGCACATATTTCAAAGAATGATAATATGTTATGAACCAAATGATAGCACAATTGCTTTAATTATAATAAACGCTTTCATTGTAGACAAAACAACAATGCTGTTAAGTGTCATAAAAACAATGCATTTGAAGTGGATCAATTATTCAATATTTCAAAAATATGTGGTGAAATCAACTATGGGGTAGTAGTAGCAATTTCCACCATTTTGTAATGGATTTTAAATGACAGGTACAATTTTCCTAGTGACTCTCCAGAGCTGTTCTCTACTTTTTCTTCCAAATAAATATAGAGAAGACATTAAGAGGGCAGGTTGTGAAGTTATCAGTGGGGTTGAAAACCAAACTCAATCACTTACTAGCACTGGACAAGTTACCCTCTTTCAAAGGTCAGTTTTTTCAGCAGGAGATTTAATGAGGTTATTAATACCCAATTATCGGTATCATTAATTGAGTGAAAAATGTGTCTTCAGATTTTAGCACAAACTCATCCAACCTGTGGCCCATGGGTCCCATTTGGTCCAGGATGACTTTGACTGCTGCCCAGGATGGCTTTGAATGGGGCCAAACACAAATTAGTAATCTTTCTTAAAACATTATAAGACTTTTTTGGAGATTTAAAAAAAAACTTATTAGCTATTGTTAGTGTATTTTATGTGTGGCCCAAGACATCTCTTCTTCCAATGTGGCCCAGGGAAGCCAAAAGTTTGGACACCCCTGTTTTAGCATCTATATGTGCTCAATAAATGTTAGCTATTTTTGTTGTAATATAACCATATTTATAAAAGTACTTTGAACCCATGCTTTTATTACATAGTTGTTGTAGCAACACAACATGTAAGTGGGTAATGATTGAAATATTTTTTTTTTTACAGAGAGAGAGAGACAGAGAGAGAGAGAGAGAGAGAGAGATAACTGAACTGGGAGAGCTCCCCAGTTCAGCATATGGGTCCACACGGGCCGGGGCCGGGATTTGATCCCTGGTCCCTGGCGTTGCAAGGTGAGCACTTAACCCACTGAGCCATTCCGGCTTCCCCTAAAATATTTTTATATTCTTTACATTAACTGGGAATAATAGCCAACTAGTTCATAATGGGCCATCAGTCAAAAGAAATTGAAGCTATTACACAAAACGTGCTATATTTACAGCCTCATTGGAAGGCAAACTGAGTAGGATCCTATGTTTTGATTGTTGATGTTTCAGTTAGATTTTAGGATGAACAATTCTAATAAGGGTTATGTTATATAGATATATATACTTTAAAATCCCTGACTATTGGTTTTCTCTATCAATTATTTCTTTTGCAAATTTCTTTTTATTCTAGACTTGAAAGAAGAGAGAGAGAGAAAAGGCCTGCTTGGAAAGTATCCAACCATGTAACTGTTCTTGTTATATTGAGAATTGCTGGATATATTTTGGACAGCCCTAATATATTCTGAGAAAAATGACTTTGTTTCAATCTTACTTAACGGGTAATAAAGCAGTATGTACTCATTTTCTTTATGAATCGTTTTGACCTCAAAGCGATTTTGGACCCATCAACAATCCAGATTTTTTGATCCTTAAGACAAATGCAACTTGTTTATGAAACATGCTTTATTTGAAAACTGTAACATATAAATACATAAGCTCTACTCCACTTAAGGAATTTAAGAAAATGACTGAAAAGGAAGCCAAATCAAATACACCTACTCGTAGTCCGTCGTGCTGATGAGGCGATAGAACTGTTGAGAGAGAAGGAATTCTCATCTCGATCTCCTGATACACCTCTGCGAGGAGGGAGAATGGAGGAGGGTCTCGGCAGAGAAGAGCGCTTTTCTGGGCTCTTGGCTACTCCATCCTGATTGAGGGGTGGGGGGTGGGGGGGGGAACAAAAGGACATTGGGTTCCTGTGAACTTTATTCTAATATGATAATACAAATTGATTACACTGCTCTGGCTATTTTTCCTTCCGTGCTGATCAAATGAATTTCTTTTAATAAACACTACTAAATTTCATATACTTATCAGCATTTCTACTTCAAAACTTAAAATTCATATTTGCCTAGTGGTATTATGAAGATATATGATTTTGGAGTTAGTGTTAATAATTGATCATGAAGTTGCAATTCTCAATAACCTAGGTAAAGTGAATTTACTCAAGCAACTTTCAGTAAATTAGTAACTTCACTGAAAAATCTTCATTAGCATAATAATTTATTAAGAATGGACTGGAACTATGATACTGCATGCATAATATTCCTAACAATTACCACTGCCACATATTATGCATTTACGTGACAGAAAATTGAAGCACTTTACATCTACTTACGATTTAATGCTTATCACAAATTATATGCACTTTATAGCCAAGGAAACAGGTTTAATCACCTTATGTGATTTTTTCAAGATCATCATGTTGGTAGGTGGCAGAGGTGAACATTAAATCCTGACGTGTTTGATACCAAATCCAAATGGTCTATTATATAATATTATTTGTTATTATATTAGATTCTATACTATTATATGTAATATGCTATATATATTATATTTAATATATTTTGTATTTGAAATTTTATTAAATATCAAGTAAATGATAAATTAATAACAGATGGTAAACTAAAAAAAGACATTTTTAATTTTTTTAATGGTTAGACTATTCTTAGCTATAAAAGCTTTTAATTTGCTTTTTATTTTCTCATAAAGGGCTATTGTTTATGTGTCAAACATTTTAGAATTTAAAGCCTTTGTTTTCATACATTTACTGCTACAACCTTTTCCCAAATTATATTCCTTTCTGAGCCTTTGATTAAGCTGCTGCCTTACCTTGTTCCCTGATTCTGAGTACGAGTATGGCAAACGCTCTGTGGAGCCCGCTGAGGTGGGCTGTATTAAAAAACTGTCAGAAAAGGTAGACCTTTTAGTCGGACTAGGGCAGGCTGGGCTGCATCTTGGGGACTTTGTGTTACCCTGCAGGGCAGGAATCTTTGACAAGGTGGAGTTCTAGCCATGAAAGAAAACAAACAAAAGCACAAAATAAACCAAACTATGAAATAAAAGGAAAACTAAAAAAAATAAATAAATAAAAATGTATAAACATGTAAGAAATTAAATGTATACTTTTAATAAGAACACATTATAAATGGTTATAAACAATAATGAAGATGTATATTTATGTGAGAACAAGGCATTTTCATTGAACACCTCTTTTTAACTTAAGAATAGTTATATATGAGAATGCAGATTAAAATATTTTTTATGGATTCTATATATAAAGTCTCTGATTAATCCATATGTCCATTACAATGATATCACATTTGGAAAATATCTTGACAGTCTGTTGGAATTGTTCCTTTGATAAACACAGCCCTTAAAATGTATATATACAAGTAACTGATTACTTGGCCACATTTTAAGAACTGTAGAATAAGGTATATTTAACATCTAATAATAGAATTTTTTTTTTTAAGTTGAGAAAATGTATTTTTAGATCATCTACATTGATTTCATCAGAAAAGTACAGAGTTTCTCTATGAGTTCATTTTATGAGTAAAATGCATACTGGGGACGAAGTTATACCATAAAATTCCTAACATTTTTATGCATAGACTACAGTTTGTATGATGTGCAATAAATTCTAAAAGTGAAAGTCAGTACTAAAGAGATGACCATAAAAATCACTAGACCAAATTTACAGGGGCTGATAATCTCTGGAGAACTGTTGACAAGTTTAAGTAAATAGATTGGATATGTATGTCTTCCAGGAAAAGCTATGCTGGCATGCTACGTATCTCATGGGAGACTTTATTAACAATACAACAAATATTACAAAGCCAGGGAGATTTTATCTTCAAATAACTAATATGATTTACCTGTTACAAATATAGCAGTTGAAACTGAGCTTTTTTTTTATTTCAAGTTTTAACTTCCTTAGCCATTTTAACTGAGGCTTAAGTATTCACATATTGCACAAATCACTTCTTGTTTCACAGACCCAGCACCTTGCAGGGAAGTGTTAACTGGGCCAGCAGAAGTCATTTTTTTAATTTTTATTTTTTTTGGATTAACACTACCAGCAAAAGAGTGCATTTCAAAAATGTGACATAGAAAAGAAAAATTAAGTAATTGGATTGCCTCAAATTATAAAAGACAACTACTAAGTCTATGCTATAAACAAAGCAAACAAAAAAAATCCAAATAAAATGAAGAATTACAGGTTAGGTTCACAATAAAGATCAAGTTAAAAATCGAATAGCTGTTCTGATGAATGTATTGAATATCAGAGGTAAAAAAAAAATTAATCTTAGGGTTTTAGAAAACATAGGAAGAGAATGAGGTTACAAGGAAGGAAAAAACGGTGTTAAACGAGAAAAAGTTAGAAACAACGGCGATTCTTTTCAGAAAGAACAGATAGGCATTTACAAGGGAAAAAAAGCTAGTTTTGTGTGAGAAGATGTGTATTTTTCTGTCTTAAAGTATAAGCATTAAATGCCAATTCCTATTGAGTTATTCAAAGACTAAGGGACTTAAAATTTTTCTAAAGGTTTTGAAAACAACGCACACTTAACAATTCTGTCCTGAAGGGGTAAAGATCAAATTTTTTATTTTTAAAAAATTTATTTTTATTGTTTTTGACAGAGAGAGAGATACAGAGAGATACAGAGACAGAGAAGGGAGAGGGCCCAGAACAGTCTCCATAGTTGCACATCATTGGTTTTTCCACATAGTTTCATTCCACAGGTGGGCGGGGGCTGCACAGGGCAGGAACTGGGCCGGGGTCTTACCCCGGTGAGAACTGAGCTGGGGGCACTCCCCAGTTCAGCATATGGGTCCACATGGGCTGGGGCCGGGACGCAATCCTCGGTCCCTGGGGCTGCAAAGTGAGCGCTTAACCCACTGTACCATCCTGGCCTCCCCTGAAGCTCAAATTTACTTTACATATTTTCTCCTAAAGGTTTCCACCTTTCAAAAAATAATAAATACAATAATAACAACCATCACTGTTTCTTGAATAAATACTATGTTCTAGGCAGTATACAGTGTAGTATTTTATAAAATTACTATACTTAACGTACACAACTAACTTATGATATAGAAAATTTTATTCCCGCTCTTATTTTGGGAAAATTAAGGTACAGGAAAAAAATATAGTAAAGTTAATAAATGTTTAAGACTTGGACCTGGTCTGTTTTAGAGCCATGCTCAAAATCACTACAACTCACTATCTCTTCCTCAGAAACAGAAGGTAAAGAGATATAAATCTTGAAATCATAGTTTTTTCAAACTACAGATTAATATTTACCAAAGCAATAACTGGATTCTATTGTTTGTCATATATTCAAGAATATATTTGCAAACATTTATATAAAATTTAAATATGTGCAGTATACATAAATATTAAATCCTGATGTATCTGAAACCAAATCTAAATTATCTATTATATAATTTGTTATTACATTAGATTATACACTATTATATATAATATGCTATATGTAATATTATATTTAATATATTTTGTACTTGAAATTTTATTAAATATCAAATAAATGATAAATTAATAATGGATGGTAAGCTAAAAAACAATGTTTTTTAGTTTTTAATGGTTAGATTACTCTTAGCTATAGAAGCTTTTAATTTGTATTTGCTTTTCATAAAGGCGACTATTTAGGTGTCAAATGTTTTAGAATTTAAAGCTTTTGTTTTCATACATTTACTGATATATCCAGAAAGTATCCAGCCATGTAGCTGTTCTTGTTATATTGGCAATGGCTGAGTTTTTTTCTGGACAGCTCTTATATATATGTCTGTCTTTACCAGAATAAAGCCCCTTGGATTCAGAATGATATAAAAAGTCTGGCTGTTATTGAAAATGAATTCTTAGTTTTCACAATAAATAAAAAGTAGAAGTTTAAAGTCTTCGTTTTTAAAAAGCTAAACAAAGAATTGTAATTAACACATCACATATGATGGCTAAGACCCAGAATATTGTGATATAATACTAATAAACATCATTCAAATTATTTGTTGTTATTTTAGAATTTCATTAATAGTCTTTTTTTTTCTTTCAATAAGGAGAAAAATATTTAATGTTGGCTTCGGTCTGTCAACTGTTTAAAAAATATGGTTAATAATATAAAAAAATAAAATTCACAAAATTAAAATTATAAAATATCTATAAATATATAAAGAAGTTAATTTTTTTTTTTTTGCAGGCCACACGCTGAGTTTGATTTATTTACAGTATTTATTTATTTATTTATTTATTTGTATTGTCAGAACTTTTAAATTTTATTTCAGCTTTTCTAATAGCTGTGTAGGGGTATTTCACCATTTTATTTTTTAATTAAATTTATTGGGGTGACGTTGGTTAGTAAAATTACATAGGTTTCAAGTGTACAGTTTTATAATATATTATCTATCTCAAGCTTGTCTAATCCATGGCCCGTGTGGCCTAGGATGGTTTTTAATGCAGCCCCACAGAAATTCGTAAACTTTCTTAAAACATTATCAGATTTTTATGTGAATTTTACTTTTAGTTCTTTGGTTATTGTTTGTGTTAGTGTATTTCATATGTGGCCCAAGACAATTCTTCTAACATGGCCTGAGGAAGCCAAAAGTTTGGATACCCCTGATCTATCTATTGTATTATGTGTGTTCACCACCCAGAGAGATAGCGGTTACCAGAGGGTAAGGGGAGGGGTGAGGGGAGGCAGAACAGGGTAAAGGGGCTCAACTATATGGCAAATGAAGTTAAATATTATTGGTACAACTAAATTAGAACAATAAGATATTTCAACTTCAATGGTAAATATAGAAGTCCAGAAATACCTAGTGACAATAATGAATACGGGCATTCTCATATACACCTGGAGGGCATAAAAGTTAGTAGAATCTTAGTGGAGGACTATTTGACAATATGTAGCAAAAATTTTAAATATAGACTTCTTGAAATAATAATTTCACTACTAGAAAATTATCCTAAGGAAATACATATAGATGCATGCATAGATTTAGCTAAAAAGATTTCTACAGTGATATTGTTAAAATAATAAACAATAATTTGAGTGTCAAATAATAGGGAAGTGATTAAGTATATCATGGTCAATAAACAATGCAATGTTATGTACTCATCTACATTTCTCATATGCTCATTTTGTAAAAACAAATAGGTATTATAGAATATAGTTTTGTGTTATGGTTTTATCTCGAATCTATGAAGAGTAAATAGTTGGGTTCCCCTACTTTTGAAAATCATGGTGCTATTGCATATGCTTTGTTTTACAACTAAACAGGCAGCCTAACTCTTAGTTCTGCTCTCACCACCTACCATCAGATGTCATTCCAGATGACATTAAGATACAGCTGATGCCACTGACATGCATTCTGGGTGAGTGAACGATTTAAAATGACATTTAAGAGTAAGCTGCTAAAGTCTAAATTACATCTAAGCTTATTAAACATTGCCACTAGTACCAAAGGGAGAATCAAATGAAGAATGACAAGGAGAAAGTTATTTTACTCACAGAGACTTTATCCTTTGCCTGTTTAAATACACTGGGAGCCTGAGTTGATTCACCACCTGCTGCTGTGGAAAAGAGAAGACACAAACAAACAACCCAAAACTTAGTGGCTGAAAACCACACAAATGCATTTTTCAGTACCAATTGGATACTCAGTGGTGTCAACAGACTAACGCAAAGCAAAATTTTGCTTATTTTGAAACTCATTTCAGTAACTAAAGAAACCTGAATACCAACATGATACCGGTAGCATGTGGCTGCCACTATAATGTGTGCTAATTAATACAACACAGAATTTATAATAACCAAAGCAGAGATAAGCACACCAAATAATTTTCTATTGGCTACCAAGGTACTTTTACTTTAATATTACATGAGGATAGATTCCTTAGAATGGAAGTCACAGAATAACAATCTGAATGTTGTGGAGTTGAAGGAAAAGAGGACTGACTGGTTTCTAGGGCTGGCATGACAGTTTCTGGAGATTCCTAAACCCTTTGTCTGTAGCCACTAGCGTACCTACAGATATTTCTGCATTTTATACTTTTAACTGTCTTGGTCAGCCAACCCCTTTCCCTCTGTCCCCTTCATTTCACAACATGAATGACACAATTGTTTGAATGTGACATGTACCACATGAGAAAGAACGAAAAATAACTTGTCAAAGAGAAAACATGAGAGGAATTTTAAATTCAGTAATATAGAACATGTTCTATACATGCACTTACTGTATGGAATTATTACCACATCTGTTACTGTTGTTTCTCTTCTGCTGTTTTATGCTTCTGGCTTCCATTTTCAATTCCATTATCTCTAGCATAGTTTCTATTGATGACTTACCTGACTTGACTTAAATAGCTCTCATGATTGAAAATAAGCTTTTGTGTTTTGGAAAACTGTCCATATTTAAAAGTTGTGCTTAAACAATGGAAGACACATGCTTGCTTGTTTACTTCCTCCTCAATTTTCTTTCATAAGAGAGAAAACCTCAGGGGGTGGGGGTGGGGGGAACGCTTATCCTTATAAGCACTTTGAATGAGTTTCAAAAGGTTTCTTATGCCATCTGCAGCTCTAGTACAAAAATAAAAACTTTCTGCAATGTGCTACATGCTATTTAGGAGTGGTTAGTAAGATTATTCACAGATTTTGGAACTGTTTTTTTTTGAAGAGGCAGTGCAAATGGTGCTTCCTTACTATTTCTATAATGTATCTCCAACTTCTGTGACATACATAGTTTATACAAGCCAATGACATCCATGTTTGTACTCAGATATGTTTTCTGCCTTAGTATCTTAATATCTGAACAGAAAAAGGGAAGATTCCAATTAGTACAAAGATCTTAAATTTTTAAAATAAATTAATTAAAAAGACAATGTACTCTCCGTGAGGTAAACTGAATACCAATGACACACATGTAGGTCCTTCAAACCATCTGACATTTTCTCTGAAATTCCACAATCCTGATATATTCTTTTATTCTTTCAGGTAGGATATAGGATTTTTCATGCCCAAATCAAGAGATTTTGCTCAAGTATTTGTCTAAACTAGAAGAAAAATTCCAAGTGTAATAAAAATGAACAAAGATGTGATACCAGATTTAGAGATGTCACGTTATTTCCTGACTTAATTTATAGGAACTCCACATTCAGAACCTTAATCATCAAGGTTTGTGTATAAATCTTCAACTTTCACAAACTGCTAGAGACTAGTTCTTGAAAGAAAGCACCTGAAATGATTCCTATTTTAAGAAAACAAATGTAAAATACTTGGGAATTTTACTGGCTATCATAAAACCATCAATTACCTTGATTTTCTTTTTCTTATAAAGGTGAATGTTACTCTTAACATTTAAAATAATCTGAATATTTATAAAAAGGCACTTCTAATGTTTAATGAGAAGAAAAATATTCCTTTTTGATTTAGCAATCTGATATTTTATTTTGTAGCCTGAAAGCATGCTAAAATAAAATATATTGTAAGTTAATATTATAACTACACATTTAAATAAGTACTTAGCATGGAAATCTAGGAATAGAGTTGCATTATAGATATTTGTATGGTTTTTATATGGTTTAGTAACACATTTCACTCCTTATTCCATCACATTTTCCAACCATAAAAAAAAAAAGTATATTTGAAGAAGACAAAAAAGTAGGCAGTGATATGAAACTAGACCTGAATTCTAAGAAATTTGAGGGGAACAGATTTTTCTTCAAATTTTGAACACTGAATTATGTAGGAAAATTTAGCAGTTTGGCTCCAACACATTTAAGAAAATCCCAATGACAAAAAGTCAACTAAGAGATGTATTATAGTACTGTAGATTGAAACCTTCATAATTTTGGATATGAGAAATAAAATTAGATGAAATTATCAGACCTTTCTTTTTCTTTTTTTTTACTTTTGCTTCCCAAAGCATGCTTGCAACCATCATTGAACCACAGATTTGCTTTTCCTTTTCGGTTTCAAAATCACTACATTCTTGTAAGTTCATAAACATCAGTAACAGATTTGGCAGTAACAATACAGAAACTAGGACAAATATGTATGGGTCTAAGCATGAGGGAGATAAATAAGCAAAATAATGAGAATGCATACCACGGTTATATTCATCGCCATCGTCTAACCAAACACACAGAATGAAAATAGGACTCCCCAGAACGTGAGACTAGAGCACAATGCCAAGATACAATCACTGTTAAATCTGAGCATGACAAAGAAACAGATGGTCATGACCTCTTCTGCAGGGAGGGAGGAAAAAAAAAGAAGAATAATGATACAAGACACTTAATAGCGAAATTGTTCATGACTACTGTGATTCTTGGAAGAAAACAAATGAAGAAGCTGCTACGGTAATGAGATTTAAAAAAAAGTCTGTTTGCCAGCCACATTGCAGAACTGAACAGTCAGTCACCTGTCGTTTTCCGCTTAACACAGGAGAGATGAGTTGGTCTAGTATATTTGATAGCAGGTTTTAAAATGAATTTCCTGGAGGGAGAGTGGGCCTGAACTTCTGATTTTTTAGCAAGTTCAGCCTTCTTATAAACTGCTATGAATAAGAAAACACAAAAAGCATAGCATCAGGAAAGAGTAAACACTTGGAGCAAAACCAAACAAAATTTCATAAATAGTTACCACTGTTAGGTCATTTCTTTTACAAAAGAGTAATAATGAATTACTTCAAATACATTTTTTAAAGAAGTGATTGTTAAATGAACCTTTTTTCCTTCTCACTTCATCCCTGGAGACTGTGCTAGGTTCCTTTTTAGCTATTTTTCTTTCAGGAGTGGAAATTCTGCCTCTCCCGGTTTTAAAAGGCTTTTCTTTTCTATGTTTCTCAAGAGATGGTCTCCGAGCTTCCTTTTCAGCTTTCTCCTCTTTAGGAATAGTTTCTAACTGTTCTGTTATGATGCTCCTATCATCATCTGTGGATTAAAGCACATCATGACAACAACAACAACAATAACATTAGTAACAAATGTACAAAATCCTTCATCCACTTAACAAAATGCAAAGTAAAGAGATAAAGGGATTTTTTTAATGTTTAAAATGAAAAAAAAAATCCATTAAGTTATTGAATTTTATTTGGGAGCAGAAAATAAAGAAAAAAAAAGCACACCTTGAGTATCCACCCAGAGGCTGTCAGCATCCATGATGGAGTCATCGATGGTGGTCTCGTCTTTGTAATCGTCACAGGTCTCGGTCTTATATTCTGAGAGCCCAACCTCTTCTCTCTGAGGGGAAGTGGGAGCCTCTGGGGAGCCATCCTTGGGTTCTGCCTGGGCTTCAGCTGCCTCTTTCACTTTGAGCTCTTCTTCAGCGTGAGGGGATGGTCTCCTTTCCACCTCAGGCTGCTCTAGGGCTGCAAAACGCACACTGTGGGAGCCCAACTCCCCTTCATCAGTTGTGGTTTGCACTACAGTGATAAAATCATCCTCAATGGTCACAACAGACTCAATCACTCCTTTGTGTTCACCTGGGCTGGTCTCCACAAATTCCTCCCTAACACCTGGGGCACCCAGGTCAGTAATCTGAAGGGTGTCTGAGCGAAAGAGCAGTTTATCATATTCTCCTCCGGCCTCTATCTCTTCTTGCTCGCTCTGAGCTTCTGCTGGCTCAGCCCCAACATCTTCAGGCAATGGCTCCGGAGCATCAGAGGGTGTGATAGATATACCTGGGGTCTCTTGGCTTTCTTCTTTGGTCAAGTGAATAAATTCCATC
>PVKE010044061.1:0-13147 GCA_004027555.1 Craseonycteris thonglongyai | reverse complement strand
CTTCAGTGCATAGTTATTTCTATTTTACTTTTTGACAGATAGAGAGAGAGACAGAGACAGAGACAGTTAGAGAACCAAACTGTGGGAACTCCCCAGTTCAGCACGTGGGTCCTGCCTGGGCCGGAGCCGGGATTCGATCCTCGGTCCTCGTGGCCTCAAAGCGAGCGCTCAACCCGCTGAGCCGTCCCGGCTTTTCCCTCATTAATCTTTTTATTAACTACTACCAGTAGTGTCAAGAAAAACAAGCCAGTGGAATAATGATTTTGCTTCAAACTGAGTGAAATAAAGAATGAACAATTGATTTTGATTCTAAAATGATATTTATAGGCCCATCAAAATGTTCCTCTAACATAAACCTACTTTTCTTTTTCCCAATGGTATATATTCATCCAACACAAAACAGAAAATAGGAGTAAAATTCTGTTATTTAACTTTGGAAAAGATAATTTTAAAGTATAATATACATAGGACAGTTAATTCAATGAGGAATGAAGCATTTTCTAAGTTATAGTTTTAAACACTATGAATGCAAATGCTGCAATAAACTGTTTACCAATACCTTTTAGAAACTTTTTAAAAAGTTAAAATAATTATACATTCAGAGGTAGGACATTTCTCATAATTTTACTTGAACATGTAATAACACTACTTATTACCAAGTTACTGCAATTTATCTCAGAAAAAGTTACCGCTAATATTCACATTGTTAGTAAAGCAGAGGAACACAGAGCTAGTTGTACTTCCTATATGCATTAAACATCAAAATTATGTTTGTTATTCTCTTAAAGAAGACATTAGTCATTACTTTATAGAAATTAAGGCTATAAGTCTGTGTTAATGCTCAGCCTGGAGATCAGTTGAACTTACAGAGTTTTGAGATTATTTTAGGTGGGATCATCAGCAGAAGGTTCAGACAATACCACAAAGAGGATTTAACAGCTATGTGCATGTGCATTTACGGTGAAGCTGTTATATCCAGGTATTTCACCGTGCATCCAAGTTATAAAAACAGTGCCCAAAAGATAAAAACCTGAGTCCTTCTTTTTTAAAAAAAAATATTAATTTTAATAAATATTTTCTGAGTACTTTTTAAAACAAGATGATATTGTAGCCTAGCAATAGACAAGACTACAAGGAGGAGTTGGCTTCATTTTTCCAAATGCACGCTATTAGTGAGAAGTGATGAATAAATCATAACAACTCAGTGACAAACTACTGAGTCATCTAAATGTGTATCCTTTTTTAGAGGCTCAGCTACCTGTCGGACCAAGGACAAGCACAGCATAAACATAGATTTCAACAAAACCATAGGTTACCCATGTTCTTTAATTTGACCTGAAATCTGCCTTGTTTTAGATGCTAATTTGTGCTCACCCCTGATAAAGAGAGAAACTAACATAAATGGCTTAGAGTTAAAAATTCTGATTCCTTGAATCTTTCTCCTGCTTAATTATACAACTTGACTCAGCCTGTCTTTCTGATTTGCTTCATTGTCCTCTTAATTTTTCCAAGAGGTAAACTATGTCTTCTATGCTAATATAAACATAGTGAAATCAAATGAAAAGTACATAGTTCAAAAATTTAATATTACAAATAAGAAAATGAAGACTAAAGAAAGATCATGCTAAAATATATAAAACAAAGCTATACCAGTCACAATTTTACAGAACTTTTCTGTTAACTATTTAGGTGTAGATGTAAAAGTAAACAAAGGTTAGTGTATTACATTTTAGTAAGAGAAACTTGAAATATTGAAGACAATTGTTGAATGATAAATTTTAATTCTCATGATCATGAAATACTAAGATTCAGTTGGGTACATTTTGAAATACTAGATACTATGAATCTAAGTCTTTAGAACATTTCTTACTTTTTTTTGAAGTAGACCATCACAGTATAATTAACTTACCAAGTCAATAAATGTCAGGAAAGTCAACTGTTGGGAATCAGTTCTGTTTTAAGAAGTGAACTTACTTTTGAGAAATATTTAAAATAATCATCATTGTTATTTCTGAAAATTAACACAATTTAACTCACAAATATTTTTGGTTTATTTTCATAAGTTGAAGATGACTTATTTCATTTAGTATTATTTTTTCTATTAATAAAAAGTGATTTTGTGGAAAGGAATTTCAAAGCATATCTAATGCATTGCTTTAGTGTGGATTCTCATTTATGTTCACTGGAATGAATTCAGAATAAAAAACCAAGTCTATATTTGCTTTCTTTACTTATGTATTATCAGTTTTAAAATATGTAACAGTATTCTGTTGACATTAAACTTTTTCAAAAAATTTAGCCAAATATCTTTTCCTGGTATGGTCTTTTTAATAACCAGAATATATTAAATATAGCATGTTTCAAGTTAAATCAATATAACAATAGCAAGATTAAATTTTAAAGCATTTTAACAGAAATGTGGCATATCTCCAAAGGATCTTCACAATTCGCTTACTATAGCCCACATGGCATGATGTAGCATGTATATCATTTAGATTATACACAGGAATCTCTCCCCAAGGCAACATTCTCTAAATTTGTCAGTTATCTGCTACTTTGGCTTACTCTCTACATGACCTTGTAAGTTGCTTTAATTGTTAAAGTCTCATGGATCACTACATGTCATTAGAAATGAATACATTGAGGCTTCATCCATAGATTCAGTAGCAGAAAAGTTCTAGGAACCACTGAAATGTTAATTCTTTGATTATCCTGTCCACAGTGTTTATTTTTATGGGAACAATTCATTAATGTCTAATTGTGCTTCTGTGAAGAAACACTATGCTAATAAATTTGCCCAGATTTAATGTAAAAAGTACTTTTTTCTGAAAAAGATTAGACTTTTTCAAAATTTTAATAAATGATGTTTGAAACAGTATGATATTATATAAAATGGTTCTTTTATGTAATTGAACAAATTACATAAAATTTATCTAAAACAAAATAAATAAAACTTAGACAGTACAGCGTTAAGCATCTCTTGAGCCCTTCATTTGTTAATTTTGGATAGCCATGGCATTATAAATTGCTTATAGAGGAAGTAGAGAAAGTTTATGAGAGAATGCCCTAAGTTAGAAGGAAAGAATCCAAAAGAAATAGGGTATCTCTCTTGCTGCTTAGAGGACTTGACTTATTTCTGTCTAAAGCCAACTCTTTCATTTGTACCTTTCTCTCCCTCACTTTTTTTTCCTCTCTCATTATTCATCTTTTTCTCTCTGCCAGGTCTTTTCCCACAAAATTAAAGCAGGCTGTAGGACCTTACAGCTGCAACACAATACTATTCCAGATCTTGAATTACTTTTATTCAGATCCTCTTCAGAGTCAAACATCTCAAAAGTTTGTTGTACATGGGGATTTCAGTTTTGTTACATACCCTTTACTATTAAATCTAATCTGATCTGGCTTCCATGTTCCCACAATTAACATAGCTTTTGTTAATATCACATATATTTAGGGAGATATCATGCAAATGGAAAATCATTTTAGAGTGAAAAAGGGTACCATTAATTACCACTTCAGAACAACCCATATAAATAGGTACTATTCATGCAAAGCAAGACAATGGTCACTATATGACCTTCATGTTGGGAAAATCAGTAGACACTTTTTTGCCTTCATTGTACTAAGCATTTCAGTAAAAGTACTCTGTCCTCTAGAAATCAGTTTGTCTTTCTGCTTCAAAAGGAGCGTACTCCTCCTACCTCAGTGGCTAATTTTTTTCTGTTTTGAGACCCCATCAACTTTAGAAATCTCTTCTGAATTCTAGACTCATATATCCAAATTTTGTATATCCTAATATCTTTTTCTTGAAAGCCTCAGCAATACCTTAAATGTAGCATGTCCACAATAGCAATTCACCTTAGTTCTCCATGCCCCGCCCCCATATACATCTTTCTACGGTTTCCTGTCTCAGCAAGTAACTGCCATCTACTTATGTATTGAAAGTAATTTTTTATTCTTCCTATCACTGTATTCTTTATCTTCAAGCCATATTAGATAGTCCTTTCCAAACTTTTTTATTTCATATCTGTCCATTTTTCTTTTTCTCCTCTGAAGCTATTCTGTCCAAGTTTCCATCATTTTTTATATGCACTCTTAGCAGTTCTCCATTGCCTGCTTATAAGCATTCTTCATACTTTGCCCAGGGTGATTAAAAGTATACTCCATCAAACCACTTCTCTGAAGGTTCTTCAGTGACTTACCTTTGCTTCCCTTGCCACTGCTATCAAGCACTGCACAATTGGATTCTTCTGTTTTCCTCTACCTCACCTAACACTGTCCTTCCTCCCATTTCACTGTTCCATTCACTTTGACATTCTATCACTCCTGAAACTCTAAAAAGTTTTTCTACTTTGTGGCCTTTAATCTACCGCTCCTTCTCACTGGAATAGTGTGCATTCTCCTTTAAGTATTTTCTTTCTCTCCCGTCTTTGCGGTGCTGCTCTTCTGCATACATCCTCCTCATTACTCAAGGTTCAGATTAAAAGTCATCTCTTCAGGGGAATTAACCTAAACTATCTAAAACTTTTCTACCCAAGTACTATCTGTAATAGCATCCAGTTTTATTGATGGGTTACTTGTTTTACTCATTGATTTTCTCTATTTCTGACTAGACTATAAGCTTACTAGGGTCAAGAATTATCTGTATTGTTCCCTGGTGAATACAATTCTAGCAACTATTAAGTAGTCAATTAATAAATAATTACTAAATAATGACTGAAAGGAAGGCATTAAACTTTATTTCCTACCTCAAAGGTTGCCAAGTGTTGAAAAGCAGAAGGAATTACCAAGGACAGGAAGGAAACCGTAGAGTGAGCCATATCTGTTTTCTTAGGAGGACACAGGGTTTATAGTAAAATGGAACAGAAGTGGTTTTGAGCTGCTGTAGAAATCAGAAGTCATAGTTGGGTAGGGTCTCTAGGCTTTCCAACCACCTCAATTCAGTTTCAGTGCCCCCCCCCACCGAGTTACTCATGACATTGTTTGCATGTTTACACTAATCTGGATAACAATCTGGTATATTATAAACATTTAATAAAATACCAATAATTATATCATCATTTTAAGTGAGTCCTATTTTTTCCTAAATGTCATAAAATATATCCTGTTTTAAAACTTAACAGACGCCTGTGACATTTACTAGATGTTCTTGTATCTGTGTGCATATTTGGTTTAGACTATAAACTTCCAGCAATACGAAAACAGAGTTGATTTAGCTGAGTTATCATTACTGTGGTTATTTTAAATAGATGAAGTCATTAACTTGTCTTAACTTCGAGTCAAACTTTATCTCATAATATTTCACAGTTGAAGTGTTTGTTAATTATTGAAGAACTCTGTCACTAAAATAGAAACTTAATTTTATTCAAATGGTTGAAAAAAATGTAGGATAGTATTTAAGAGAAATACAGAATGGAAGGCAAAGTACTAAAATATATTTGTTGTTTTCCCTAAAGTTATAGCACTTAAAATATACAAAAGTGATTATGGTCCTGTTAAGTATATTTGAAAATAACTTAGGTAACACAGCTTGTTCAGAACTATACAAAGCTTGTTATTAGTGATCTCAGTGGTAGCTCTAGGGAATTTGGTATGCTTATTAAAGAGAGCCAGTTCCTTTGTTGGAATTATCATTCCAAGTGGCGTGACAGTTCTGTTTTACGTGAGGAAATATTACCTCCCACATTTTCGTCAGTATGTAGACTAATAAAAAATATGTGTGTGTGTGTGTGTGTGTGTGTGTGTGTGTGTGTGTGTGTTTGATGCATAAGTTCATTGTAAAATGTTTAGCTCTCTGAATTTGGAATAGACATTGATTTTACAAATAGGGAATGAAGTTGCTTAATGTTCTAAATTTGATGGCTACAAATTGATACGTATAGCATATAACAGCCTACTTGAAATGAGAGTGGTTATACAATTGGATGGGCTTCCTTTTCAATCAGCTTTCAGATCAATAATGATTAATCCATGCAGAGAAAATATTCTAAAATTAAAAGCTCAGCACTTTTAGAATGAGAACTTCTCTTAATTTTTATATTCTCAGGACCTAACAAATTGCTTTGCAGAAGAATGAATAAATGTTTGTTGAATGAATGATTGATTAAATGAATGAATAAATGAATTAAATATTTTTAAATAGGCATTTGACATTGTAAGAACCAAATTATTTTTTTAAATGAAAGAAAAGAAAACACTATATGCCTATAGTTCTAGTAGTAAAGTATTAATTTTTAAAGACAATTATAAAATTTTATCTAGTCTAGTGTAAAATGAACTGTTTATCATACACATTACTATTCTGTAGGGAAAAGCTACACTGCAAATGAAAATAGTGGATATTCTCAGATCCACTTGTGAAGTGATGGGAATATTAAACCAAGTAGTAACACAAGGTGAACATAGATATTATGTTCATAATAATTAACCTCTTGCTCCTTCATTGTAAGAACAATTAAGAACAAATTTATTAATAGGGTTTCATTGCACTAATGTGATGATAATCATCATTTGTAGATTAGCTGCTGAGATAATTTTCTTTTTTTTAATAAACAGCAAAGCAGGAATTCAAGGACACCGCTAAGAAAATATTTTGCACTCAATCTATTAATTGAACCTTTAAAGCACGAAGTGCAGTATTTCCTTCCCTAGGCTTCCCCAGGGCTTCACTTGATTATGTACTCTGAGGTGATAAGGTATAAAGTAGTCTACTTCCTCAGCAGATGGAGTACAGTAGTATGATTTGTACACTACAGCACTTATTTCTTGCTACCAAAGAAAGAATAGATGTTTACCCACACTCTGAGAGGCAGAGGCCCTGGGCTTGTCCAAACCCATTTCAGCACTGCACAAATGCCCCCACTCTATCTAAATGAATGAAACTACTTGAGTGCCTGTTTCCAAAACAAGGAAGTTGACTTCAGTTAACACCAAGCCTTTCCTTCAATGGGCACTCAGTTTAATCTCTTTATTGGAAAAATCTGTCTCTAATATACACCTGAATTTGATGGTCTCAGCCCTATTGACATTCTAGGCTCTACAAGTATAGTTCTTTATTGTTAGTTGCTGTTCTATGCATTGTAAGACATTCAACAACATCCCTGGCATCTATCCCTCCCTTCAATTGTGGGACCAAAAAAGTTTCCAGATGTAGCCAAATGTTCCATGGGAGCAGAGAGGACAAAACCACATAACTTTATCGAGAAGCACTTAACTTCACACACACACCACACACACACTCCCTGAACTATTTTAAAGTTATCTGCAGTTTCCAAATTATCATAATAAGGAAGTTATATTTTTATTTTTTTATTATAGTTTTGGAGAAGGAAAGAGAGAAAACTACTAGCTCATGTATTTTGAATGTTTTTGAAGAGTAAATAGCACATTGATTAGTATTTAGAAAAAGGATTATCAATAAATGCCTTGTGAATCAAAGATAAAGTTTTACTTGTCAGTATGACCTGACTAGAATACTGATCTTGAAAGAAAGGAAGGAAAGAAAGAGAGAGAGAGAGAGAGAGAGAGAGAGAGAGAGAAAAGAGAAAAGAAAAAAGAAAAAAGAAAAAAGAAAAAAGAAAGAAAGAAAGAAAGAAAGAAAGAAAGAAAGAAAGAAAGAAAGAAAGAAAATTCATAGAGGGGATGCCAGGATAGCTCCCCCATGGTTGAGCGCTTGCTTCACAATAAGAAGGTCCAGTGTTCAGTTCCCAGCCCTGGCCTCTGCAACTCCGCATACTGAACTGTGGTGTGACTAGTGACTGCCAAGATGGTCTAGTGGTGAGGATTCTCACCCAGTTTAATTTCTGCCATACCTTGCCCCACATCCACCTGTGTGGAATGAAACCATATCACAACAAATGATGTACAACTATGGAGACTGCTCTGGACCCTCTTCCTTCTCTCTCTCTCTCTCTCTCTCTCTCTCTCTCTCTCTCTCTCTCTCCCTCTCTCTTTCTCTCTCTCACCTTCTCTCAAACAATAAAATAAATCTTTAAAACAAATCCATAGATAAGGCAAAATAACACCTATGTATTTTTTGAATCTTGAAAATAATTAAACTGATGATAAATGATTGCATCCTTAATTGTCCTGCCCCTCAACCATAGCCACTGATGATATAATAGTCTACAGAGACAAGGACTTGTGAAGAATTAGTTAGGTAGGACAAAATTTTTAAGAATTGAAATGAGAATAGTATAAAAAGTTCAAATTGTAGTCACAGATTGGGCTGTTCTGATTTACCTTGATTTTTTCCAATTCAAGGGACATCCTGGAACCCCCCACACTATTTCTACAGCATTTACGAAACAAGAATGCTGGTGGCCATTGAATGAACCACCACATTCCTCACCTTTCTCAGAGACTGCATAATCAAATGACAAAACAAATCTAACTTGGGAGCAGAGATGGAAGAATATGATAGGAGAATATGAATTCGGTTAAACTATTTTCTTTTTCTATTACTATAACAAAGACACCTCTGCCCCAACCAGGCATCTTTTCCAAATGTAGCATATAGAACTCTCATCCAATAACATATGTGCAAGACCTATAATTCTATTTTCTACAAGTTCATTTCCATTTTTATTCTCCATTCTAATGAGAGAGCAAGAAATTAATTCTAGTCAATGAAGGCCCTCTCTCTGTCCCTGTGATTATATCATAGTGCCAAGGCATGGACGCTGTAGGTGATCATATACATTGATGCCATTAGATCAACAGGCTTCGTGTAAGGTAATTCTGTTTTACTTGGTTTCACTCATTAGATTACATACAAGGTGGAATTAAAGTCTAAAGACTCAAAGGCAGGAAAAAACTCATTTGTGCTTCTTATCCTATAAAAAAGAGATAGCATTGGGGTGGTTATTAGAAAATAAAAAGGTTATGATTTCCAAAACATTACCATGCATGAGGCTTCTTAAGGAACTCACCTTAATATGTACTCAATTTTACTGTGTACGCAATTATGAAGAACCAGAATAGCTATTCCATTACTCAATAGAGACTTTTTTTAATAGGGTCTTCTGTGAGTAGCTATAATATGCAATGATATCAGGTAGGGCTCCTTAGGTTGAGACTTAGATTGTTAGCAATGGAAAGGGCTGGGTATGGAGCTGCTACTATGCCAGTGCTGTTTGTCTCTGTCTTTTCTGGAACTGGTTCTATGTCACCACTCTGGAATGCACATAATCACAGGAAAATGTTTTGGAAAACAGTGTACATAATAAATGTTTAATTGAAGTATCAATTTCAACCTAGTTTTAAGTAAGAATATGCATTTTTTGCTGAAATTGAAAACTAACCTTTTGTTTTTGTCTTCCTAAAATAATGATTAAGATACAACTAAACCCTTAAAAAGGAAATTTTTAATGAACTCAACTGTATTTTAATTGTGTTAAAATGTCATTAGTTAATGCAATTTAATTCAACAACAACAAAAGTTACCTTAACAGCCAGTTTGACAAAGCACAGATAGTTTCACTTTTCTTGGCATTAAAGAAGTATAATGCTTTACCAATTAAAGCATATTTCTGGACACCACTTAGAAGCAAATCCTAACACTGTCACTGATTTTAAGACCCTGGATTTGTTAAAATACAACTCATAACCTTACCTCCTTCGTTTGGCAAATGTAAGAAATTATAGTACCCACTGCAGAAGGTCATTGTGCATGTCATAAAACATACAACATGTACCTTGCATGCAGAAAATCCTCAATAAATGCTTGCATTTATTTTTAATATTGACTGCTCTATAATGTTAAATATATATACAACGTTTTATAGTAATGGGTCAAGTTCAAATTGTGCACTATGTCATTATGATAACCACATCTAATGTGATCTTGGAAAACTTGGAAAGCATGCTTTCTTGAGTTGGAGAACCAGGATTCTACTACTATCATCATCACTGTATTTGCAATCTAGGTCAAGTATTATAACTTCTAAGCTTTTACTGGGTGGTACTGAGAGTTAAAAAAGTGAACACAGATAAAACCATTTAGTAATGACTTACATGTTATTTCTTCTTCTTTTGGTTATAATGATAATTATGTTATCAACATTAATATTTTCTCTTACATGCCATTATCTTTTACTTAGTTGCAGCTATTTGGGGCTGGATAAGATTTGGAAAATATACCTATGCACTTGGACAGGACTTTTATAATATTATTAACATATACCATTATTATTGTCTTAAATAAGTTCAACATAAAGAGGTAGAAATAAAGTAGACCTCACATTTCTTTTTTTTTTTAAATATTTATTTATTTATTTTTATTGCTTTTTGACAGAGAAAGAGAGAGATACAGAGACAGAGACAGAGAGAGAACTGAACTGGGGGAGCTCCCAGTTCAGCATATGGTTCCGCACGGGCCGGGCCGGGATTCGATCCTCAGTCCCTGGCACTGCAAAGTGAGAGCCCAACCCACTGAGCCACCCCGGCTTCCCCATCCTCACATTTCTTATCCCTTATCTGTGATAATGATGAATATTAAATACTATATAAAGCTTTGCTGAATGAATGCATGAATGAATGAACAAATTAATTAATTTAATACAGCTCACAAAAAGCTCATGCAGAAATACAGCCACATGCACTAAATAATTTGAATAAGCTTAGAGATTGAGGGGTTTACTGCTGCCCTTGTTAATTTGGCATGAGTTTGGTTGTCATAAATCAAAGTCCAGAGAATGAAGATTTGATAGCACCCAGAGGAGAATTACTTCAAGCATCAGAAGTTTATATCCAAGTTTAGGTCCTTATTCCTTTTGATTATAAATGTAGAAAAATGGATTTCACTTTGAAAGTACTTGCTAAGGAATGATCATACAAGTAAAAACACAAATTCTAGGAACGGAGCCAGGCTCTGATTTCTTCTGTCCCTGGAGTGTTTTATTTAAAGAAACCATTGATTTCTGCCACTATTCTAAGGAAACTCATGTGTGAAGGTGGCCAAAAAATCTGCCTCTAGTTCAGTTTTCTAGGATCTTTTCCAAGGGGAGATCAACTTCTTTGGGATTAGCACATGAGCTGCTTTGCTGAAAGTAGCCTTTTAAGCATTAAGTTCAATTTTTGACAAAAAAAAAGTTGAAAAAAAAATTTTTTTAATTATCTGTGATAGTTTCTACAAATCCTAGGAACCTTACTTTACTTCATTTTAATATATAGGAGAACAAAAATATACTATAATAAAAAGAAGTTTTCCCAAAGGAACTGTCAATAGCTTACTATTTGCCTGTCTTACTTGAGGACATTTCCTGATGAAATACTGATGTACAATTAAAAACTTCTAGCTTTATGCCTTGATTTGAAAAAAACTGCAAAATCACTAGCAATTTTTATTAATAGGTAAACATACTTTACAAAGGGGCCACTAAAAAAATCCTACACTTTGCAATTTGAAATAATGAAACATATGAACTCCCAGTAAACTGGAGCATTATCCTTTAATGCATGTGGAGAAATGTTGTATTTTCAGAATTGGCATCAGACTCATACATAAAACATCAAAAGCAGTGTGACATATGGAGAACATGCTCTATGTTCTTGCCAAGGGTAATCCTGTATTAAGCAAGACAAAAAGTAAACTGTGATGACATTTAGTCTTAATAAATGCATCCAGTGGTGCCATAACTCTGAAAAGTTATACGGATACATTTTGAATAAGGAGCTTATTATTTTAAGTAAAATCATAAAAAGCTGAATTGAAAATACAGGGAAGCAATGTGACCTTATGGAAATTGTGCTTTCTGTATTCAGAGACATA
The DNA here is from genome assembly GCA_004027555.1 of Craseonycteris thonglongyai. Lineage (NCBI taxonomy): Eukaryota > Metazoa > Chordata > Mammalia > Chiroptera > Craseonycteridae > Craseonycteris > Craseonycteris thonglongyai. The sequence goes on along the minus strand of PVKE010044061.1, from coordinate 1,377 downwards.
AGCCCCAAGGTTCTTGTTTGAAAGAATTTACCTGTAACTTTATAGACAAACATGGGTCTTCAGTGTACTCGTCATGACTAAGAGCTGCCATCAGATAGCACAGACACCATCATTGTATAGAATAGTGAATGGCAGTCAACATCTAGAATCCTTTCTTCACCACTATAGTAGGTCTTGTCACATATACCTTATTCTTATTTATCCTACTATTGCTATTATTGCATTTTTGCATTTGATTATTTTACATCAAAATAATCAGAAATTTAATTAGAAAATTAAGTAGGAAGAGAATGATGCTCATCACCTCTTTAGGTTCTCTTTTGTTTTCAGAGGTAATTGCTTTACAGTCAGTCTTTAGAAGTTTTTGTATATGCCTGCCTTTGGATTTCTAAATAAATACATACTAGAATTTTATGTATTTATTTCCAAAATTATCACTGACTACCAGTTATGATGAATGAGGATGAACCTGTCTTACATCAGTCCTGCCTATCCAGCCTGCAACTCTCCCTGGAAAAAAAAAATTTTTTTAAAGCAATAATAAAAGCATTATTATGAATAGCACATACTGAATTATGCACATGCAAATATTATACTATAGTTACTTTTTTTTTACACCCTCATCTCCTTTCCCTCAGTAAATAATTTTCCTGTTTTTAATTTGCATAGTTTCAATATGCTATCTTTTCTTCCATTTGTAAACACTTAATCAGATCTACCATATAACGCTTAATGGAGAGACTTCACTTTGCTGTTCTCCTTTGTTGGGTCAGATTATTTCTGGATGTCTCATTTCTTTCTTGTGTCATTCCATTTTGCTGAAGCACCTTAGATATTAGCTTTTTTGAATCAAAGAGAGAGTAACAGTTCTGTCACATCTGTATGTATTCTATCCTCAGACTTAATTTCACACTCAGAATTTTATACACAAAATGTGAATGATTTTTCCTCAGAATTCTGAAAGCATTGCTCTCTGATATCTAGCATCCTGTTTCACTGTTGAAAATCTAATACTTTTCAGGTATTTATCTCTATATGTGACACGTTTTATTCTTATCTTTTAGTCTTAATAGTTTTAGTCTTCCAAAATTATGCAGTTGTACTTGGTATTTTTCATTTGTCCTTCACAGTGTTGAACACTGCATAGACTGTTCCCTCTGCAGCAGGATACTTAAGTAGAGTTTCAGGCTTCTATTTTTTCTACTTTCTATTTCTATATTTTGTCATAATATCTGTGGTAAATTTTGTGCTTTGTATTTCAGCATTTACATGGATTTTTTAAGTCTTAGATAGAGTTGTGTTTTGTTTTTTTTTTCAATACCTACTTCTTATTCTTTTATTTTAGAGCCCTGATTATATTTCCTTTTTTTTTTTTTA
>PVKE010044060.1:0-13151 GCA_004027555.1 Craseonycteris thonglongyai | reverse complement strand
GTTATAATAGACCGCCTCTCTGACTCTGGCCAATCTGAGCAGGCTTTTTACTAGAACACAGTGTAGCTTTGGGTACAGAACATGTATAATTTGCATGCATAAAAAGCCTGCTTGGATTGGCTGAGTTAGAGAGGCGGTCCGAGCAGCCTTGCAGTGATTGGTGCGGGATCGAGTTGGAAAATTCGTTTAGCGGCATATCTAGACGTTTTTCGGGATACACTCGGCGTATAAGACGACCCCCGATTTTCGGTTGCCTTTTTTTCGTTTCAAAAGTCGTCTTATACGCTGGAAAATACGGTAAGTTTCACTCCACAGGTGGGCGCAGGGCTGTGCAGGGCAGGAACTGGGCCAGGAGCCTCCTGCATAGGCCCTGGCAAGAACTGAACTGGAGGCACACCCCAGTTCAGCATATGGGTCCGCCTGGGCCAGAGCCAAGATTCGATCCTAATGCCCCGGGGCTGCAAAGCAAGTGCTTAACCCCCTGAGCCATCCCGGCTTCCCCCTTTTTTTTTCTCATCAGCTTTCATTAGTGTTAGTGTATTTTATGTGTGGGCCAAGACAATTCTTCTTCCAATGTGGCCCACGGAAGCCAAACAGTTGGGCACCCCTGGCTTAAAACAACAGAAATTTAATTTCTCACAGCTCTGGAGGCTAGAAATCTGAGATCAAGGTGTCAGCAGGGCCCTGCTCCCTCTGAAACCTGTAGGGAAGGATCCTTCTTTGCCTTTCCCAGCTTCTGGTGTCCCCAGACTTTCATTGGCTTGTGGCAGCATCACTCCAACCTTCACATGACCTTCTCACTGTGTGTCTTCACTTCATCTTTTCTCTGTCCATGTCTGTCTTTGTGTCCATTTTTCCCTTTTTCGTAAGGACCTCAGTCATGTTGGATGAGGGCCCACCCTAATGACCTCATTTTAACTTGGTTACCTCTGTAAAGACCCTATTTCCAAACAAGGTCACATTCTGAGGTAGTGGTGTTAGGACTTCAATATCTCTTTTTTAGGGGCCATGTATGAGAAAAACACGCCTGTGTTTCTCCTTTATTCTCACACTCACAATACTTCTGACACCAAATGCATGGGTTTTCCACACCAAGCAATTCTCTGTGACACCAGGTGGGTGTTCTATAATTCAATTCAATTGATACTAACTCAAGTTAATGCAGACCCCACAGGTTAAGAGTTCAGTTCCACAAGACTGAACCCCTTCAGATGCCAATTGCAGGTCCAGGTTGTCATCTGTACTTCTGACCAACGGGCTATAAACTGAGGTTCCCATGACCTCCTCCTGGAATTTGATAATTTGCTCCAATGGCTGGCAGAACTCAGGGGAACACTTGGGTTTATGGGTTTATTATATAATAAAGGATACAGATGAACAGCTAGGTGAAGAGATACATAGAACAAGGTCTGGAAGGGTCTGGGGAACAGGAGCTACTCCCTGTAGAGTTGGGGTACACTACTTTCCACACACATGGATGTGGTCAGCAATGTAGAAGCTCTCTGAACCCCATACTTTTGGGATTTTTATGGTGGCTTCATCATGTAGGCATAATCAATTATTCACTCAATCTCTAGTCACCCTCCCCTTCCATGATGGGGGTGGGGCTAAAAGTTCTAAACCTATAATGATAGCTTGGTCTTTCTGGTGACCAACTCCCATCCAGAAGTCCACCAAGCATGGCCTCATTAGAACGAAAGATATTCCTATCACCCAGGAAATTCCCAGTGATTTAGAAGCTCTGTGTCAGGAACCAGCGCCAAAGTCCAACTATTTGAACTAACAGTGCTCCTAATGTTCTTATCACTTAGGAAGTTACAAGGGTTTTAGGAGCTTTGTGCCAGGAACCAAAGGCAGAAACTAAATGTATATTTTCTATTATTTCACAGGTTACAATTCAACCCATAACACTCTCCTTCCAGGAGCTATATTTATGTCAGGAGGGCTAGAGAGGTCCAGGAAAGTCACATTTTTCAGAAAGATGTGTTCTGTAAACTTTATGTGATTCAGAAGTTTATTCCAAAAGCCCATTTCCCTCACGGAAATGAATGTAAAGTGGGTGATGAAATGTGTCCACACAGCTCATAAATCTACAACCATCTTGCCATTTTTTTCTCTTGATGATGTTTTGTGTCTTTGCAGCATTTTTACTCACTGGCACGCTCCTAAATTAACGCACCACCTGTCGTGAGGGTGGTTCAGTGTTCTTTGTGGTGTTTTATCACGTCCAATAATCCACTCCAAAGGAGTGTTTTTCAGCACTAGCATCTCTATTTTGTGAATGCGTGAAAAATGTTGTTACTATAGCTTTTTAAAGTGATTTATAATGATAGTGAATGGCAAAATAACAGCTCAATAGTCACAAGAAGCAGTGGCTAGAGTTCATAGCACGCTAACAAGTGTGATTTGTTCCATAATGACGTACTGTGGTTTTTTCAGCTACGGTGGCGCCGCCTTGTGGCAGTAGCATAAACACAGTTCATAATTCATTTCATCCCCACGGTTTTGAAATTGTTCCATACCTAGCGAGTTAAATGTTTTCCATTTGTATGATTTCCAATTTATACATGGAATGACACTTTGTTAATATTTTTAGATGGCACTGTGTCAAAGTTGCATAATTCATATATGCATATGATGCATTCCACAGACAGGTTGAGACTTGGCAGTGTGGCTTATGTCCCAGCTGAGACAAAATAGCTTTCTTGTCCCTGTCACTCCTGTTTGAGGCCTCATAGGAGCTGGGGGATGCAATTCTGAGAGCAGTTTGGCCTGAGCATAAAAGCCCATCAATAAGGACCGGGTGACACTTCCACAGCTGGGTAATTTGTCTTTTTGCTCTTCTATAGCCCATTCGGTGATGATCTATTTGTCCCAGAGAATAGATGATGGCAGGCTTGTCCATATTTTACACTTATGAACCTGTCTGCTCCTCTCCGCCCAGTGCTGCCGATCTGTCTTTGTCCCTGGCTTCTTTCATTTCATTTCACAGATTGGGCAACAGGCCTTGGCAATAAGTTATGAAGGCAGATTCCATAAGGCAGCTTTGGGAAGGAAGAGAAAAGTAGGAGAAGAGATGGGTCTGCTCCTGGCAGAGGGGGGAGGGATGGACAGGTTCAGGAGAAAGAGATGTCACAGACTGTGATAGATAAGAAGAGATCTCAGAGAGGAAGGGGAGAGAGAGATCCTAGGACAGAAGACAATGGTGCTGGGGAGTCCTGCTCATAGAAGATTGCTTGACTAGCTGAGTCCAATCCCAATAATAAAGTTGGGGCTAGTGCAAAGCCTAATAATTGTGGTAGCCGGCCTCCAGGATGGCCCCCATGTCTCTTGCATGTTGGTGTTCACAGCCTTGTAAAGGCACCTCCCACACTAAGCAGGTCTGACATGTACAACCAATGATATGCAGAAAAGAAATGACAGAACGTGACCTCCAAGGACAGGTTATAAAAGTTCTTGAAGCTTCCGCCTTACTCTTTCTTAGATCAATTGTTCTCAGGGAAGCCAGCTGCTCTGTGGTAAAGACATCCAAGCAATGCCTGGAGAAACCCATGAGGCAAGGAACTGAGGCCCCTAGCCAATAACCAGCACTCACTTGCCAGGTGTGTGAGCACCCCACTTTGGAGCAGATCCCACAGCTCCAGTCAAGCCTTCAGAGCCCAAGCCGACATCTTGACTGCGACGTTGTAGGAGTCTAAACCAGAAGCAGCCCAACTAATTACTCACTCCTGAAGTCCCTTTGGAACTGTGTGAGATAAAAAATGTTGTTTTAAGCTGCTGAATTTTGAGAGTAATTTGTTCCACAGTAATTAGAAATGGTCTAATTCCTTATTTGTAAAATTTTTGTCCAACATGTATCAGGTTTGCTACCCAGAATGCACAGTCCATGGGGCAGGAACCCATTCATAGCTGCCCAGTTAACTGGCATTACATGTCCCTGAGCGCCACAAAGAGAGCCCCCTGCCCTACTCTTTCAAGCAGGGTAAACGGAATTAGTTAAGCAAGGAAAAGATTCTAGGATGGAGTGGGTATGTGTCTGGGGAGAAGGATAGGGCCACAGTTAGGATGACCAAACCTCCTGGTTTCCCCCAGAACAGAGGGGTTTCCTGGGATGGGGACTTTCAGTGATAAAACTGAGACAGTCTGGGGTAAACTGGAATGAGTTCATCACCCTCGCTGGGGTGGGGTTGGGGCTTTCAAAGCTGCACTTCCAATGAGATGCCACACTACGCTTCATATGGCATGAGGAGGGAGACTCTTCTCCCATCTCTCTGGGTCAGGGGTGGGAGTATGCTTCTGGAACCACCTATTTGATCCACCTGCCCCATTTAAGTGAGAGGAGATGGGAAAACCCTCTTTGGAAATGCCTAGACCAGCATGAAGAAGCTGTTGGTCAGCACCCCCTCATTCTCCCTGGCAGAGGCAGCCAGAAACACCAAGAATGTAGTGATGACACTCAACCCAGACCAAATACCCTATCACACGGCCAAGGAGTTGCTGTGCAGCCTCTGTTGGCATACCCAGTGACAGGTTGTCAAGGCTGCCCATGCCATTGTTAGAAAAGTATTCCTTATACAGAATGAGAAGCTGCCTCCACATAATCTCCACCCTTTAATTGTATTCAATTGTGCTGAACAATTTGAACCTATTTCTTCTTGGCAGCCCTTTTACATACTGTGCACACGTTGTTTCCTCTGTCTGAGTTTCCCCTTGCCCTGCTCCCTTCTCCTGGGAAACTCTCCCTACTTATCCTTTAAAGCTTAGGTCCAAAGTCAGGCTTCTGGTGAGGCATAATGGAGGCAGTCACTTCCACCTCTCGCCGACCAAACTCAGATCCTAAGGGAAGGGGAACTCCACTGCATGACACCAGCAACATCTTATTTGCTGCACCTCTATCTGCCTATCTGGGCTTTTCCTGAGTAGCTGTGACTGGGAACCCTCCCATCACACTGACTTCCAGAGTGAGGATCGCACTCCCTTTTGTTCCCTCTGTAACCCCAAGGGGCCACTGCACCCAGCTGTGCCTCTAACCCCTCTCTGTGCTCTTCTTTGCTAACAGAGAGCAGGCCTCAGGCTCAGCCTTCTGCCTGAGCTTCAAAGCAACGGCCACAGTATTGTTTTCATTGCATTTATTTTAATGATTCTGCCTGTTTATGACAATTGATTCGGGTTTTCATTTATCATGATGGCATACACTTTCCTTTTTAAGTAAATCACACATGTAATGCATGCTCATTGCATCAACTTTAGAAAACAGGAAAAAAAATGATAGTTTGAGCCTGTCTTATGAAGTCATCAGTGAGCCTCAAAGTCCACATATGACCTCCCTTTTTATCTTCCTTCCCATTATAAATCCTCATAGCTCCCCATACTTCTTCATAGCCTCTATAGCAACTGGCAAACATATCTTTCTGTGTATTTTTCGCTCACTTAGTAAATATTTTATGTGTCAGGTAGGACAGGTGAGGGGAGAGAAGCCAAAGGGTCTGCCCTGGAGGGGCTCAAAGTCAGTTCTGATTTGATTTTGGTCTTCCCATTAGCCTGGGGCCTTGTTCTGCCCACCTTTGGTGTCTTGCAGCCTAGCACAGGATCTGGCCAGGCAGATTCAATCTTTGCTGAAGAAATCACAAAATTAAAGCCTACCCTCCACTCCTCCACCCCAAGCATACCAGGAGGGAGCCGTGGTTATTGACTGGACATTGTTTTGGGAGGGTGTGCCTCCATCCATGTCCCTTGGGAAGGAATAGGCACCTGATCCACCCTGTGAGGCTTACAAGGTCTCTGACCCTGCTGAGGTGTGTGATCTGGGGTGGAGGATTGTGGGCTGAGAGGGGATTAGTTTGAATGACAGACAAAAGAGCTGCAGGGCAGGAGGAGAGCGTGAAGTCCCAGGAGGTCCAGGCAGAGATGGGGAAAAGGGGATGGAAAGAGAAAAGGAAATGGAGAGGAAGCATCCCTGTCCTCTTGCCTTAAATTTTTTGAGAATGTGATAGACACTGACTGTGGACCTCTCCACCCACCCCCCACCCCCAGAAAAATACAATTTCAGGGGGCTTATGACCCCCTGCTCCTCATCTTTCAATGCTCAGTTAAGAATCCCTGGTGTCATAACTTAATGGCCCCATTTGACCGAGGTGGACGCTGGGGCCCAAAGTGCTTGCTCGTCACAGAGCAAGTCAGTAGCAGAACTGCAGGCGCTCAAAGGACAAGAGTGGCGACTTCCGCCCAGTGTCTATGGAGTTGGGTTGCAGCGAGGGGATGAACCGCAGGAACGGCCATCTGAGTGAAGGGGGAGGCCGGCCAGCAGGCGGGGGCGGGGCTTACGTACGTCCCGCCTCCTCCTCCGAGTTCGGGGGCGAGGCCTTCCTCCAACCTCCGCTCCAACATGGCTACAGGGTTGTGCAGCATCTCTGCCGCGGCGCGGCGGTTGCTGGGGGGCCCCGCGCCCCGCGCCAGGGGCTTTGCGGCTGCGGCTGCGGCTGTGGCTGCAGCGCGGTAAGAGCCGGGCCGGGTCGGGGTGGAATGCGCGGGGCATGTTGGAGATGGGGCCAGGATCTGGGCTTGGGGTATGGGCAGAGACTCTGGCTTGGAATTTATGGGTTAGAGGCGGAGGCAAGATCTAGACCCGGCCTTAGAGCTCTGAGCAGGAAGCGGCGAGATGGGAAAGGTATGCTCAGGGTCTTTTGGCCTAGTCACAGTGGATACCTGGATCTGGGCAGAGAATGAAAGATGGGGTGAATGGGGTGGGGAGGTCCTGGACCCAGAAGAATGGGCGCTGACAGAGGGCAGGAGGATTTGCCCCTTCTGGCCTTTGCTGTGATTGTGAGATAGCACCTACTGGAGCTTCTAGGAGAGGCAGCTTCCCCTTCGGGGAGTTCTGGGGAGAAGACAGGAAGAGCAGTGAGGCTCCCCAAGGGCCTTGGCTGCACAGGCCCTTTACTCCTCAACCCTGAGCAGTACAGGTGGGGCAAAGGAGGCCTGAGAATGGATGGGAATTACCCAAGGTCACTCCCCTTGCACCGGGTCTAGACCCTGGTCGCTTGACACCCAGTGCTCTTTGCACCACACTGGTGGCCCCCTGGGAGAGGGAGACTGGCGGGCCACGGGCTCAGCCTAGGCTTTTGTTTGGACCCTGCTGTGGACCCAGGCAAGGTTTGGCCTCCCTGATTGGCCTTGGGAAACCCCTCCTTTCTCTGTCTCCCCCATCTCTCTCTCCCCGACTAGTCACCTCGTTTTTCTGTTAACCCAACCCTTGGCACAGGGCTCAGGATAGTGTATGCTTAAGAACATTTGCCAAAACATAAAATAAACATGTGTTAAGAAGTGAAGTGCCCCTCCACCTGTGGAAAGGAAGTGTCCCCTGCCTAACAGCACATGTGTGAAACTGCAGTTTCTGCCATTTGTGATGAGGCGTTAGTGCAGTGGGGCTTTGGGGCAGCTGGGAAAGAGGAGCCAGCATGTGGCCCCACCTGACTACCCATTATCTGGGCAGAAAGCTGATATGGAAAAAGCCTGGAGTTTGCCTGGCACCAGCAGATCTAACTCAGCCTGTCTTGGTGGGATGACCGTGGGTGAATTAATTCCTCATCTATGCAACGGGAGTGATAAAATAGTACATATCTCAGAGCTGGTGAAGATTAAAAAGGCCCTGTGTATGAGGCTGCTAACCCCTGGTGAACAGGCAACATATGTTGCCCCTTGTTCAAGCCTAGGTCTCAAGCAGTTTCTGCCTGAGCACTTCATAATACCAAGGCTGAAAGAGCCTTGGGGAGATCATCTTCTTTAAGCCCCTTGTTTTCCAGCTGAAGAAGTGAAGACTGCGGATTACAGAATCAGTTGGTGGTAGAAGCCATTTGTGTGGCAGTTACCCAGAGGCCACAACAGGAGTATGGGACATAGAGGCAGCCTGCTGCTCCTTACTTAGCCAGTGACCTTAGATGAGGCACTGAACCTCTGTAAGCCTTGGTTTTCTTCTCTGTAAAGTGGGGATGGCGATCCCTGCTAGGTGTTTTTTGTAGGATTACTGTGAAGGCATTTATCAAGTGGATGAGTACTTATCAAGTTCATCAAGGACTGCTCTGCAGTTACTTATGCCCTAGTCCCACCTTGGATACCAGGGAACATCCATACCCCCACCTCAATCTGCATCGCCAGTAATCAGTCTGTCCCATACCTCCCTGGAGTCATTAGAGGAGCCAGGAGCAGCCCTTTCGGCCTCAGGTTTGTGGGCTTTGAAATCAGATGGACCTGGATTGGAATCTGCTTGGGCGTTGATTAATGGTCCTTGAATACGGCATGGGACATCTCTGGCCCTCATTTTTCTCAAAAACATGAGGATTAGCTCTTAGCACATAGTAAGTGCTCAATAAACAGCAGGTAACAAAATTTTCATTCTAGTTCTTCTAGTGTGTATTCCAAAGACACACTTGTGGAACAATAAACAGAAATGTGGCCCTTTCTAAAGTCGGCCAACTCAAAACAGAAGAGTGGTTCAGAGTGTGCATAGAGCCGAGCCTCCAAGCAAATAAATCTAGTACATTCTGGAGCAGGTTCATGTGAGCAGGCATCAGGCTGTTGATTCCTTTTGAGAGGGCAAATGTGTCATTTACTTAAAAGTTCTCACCTGGGACAAATATTTAGCAACTCATGCCAAAAGCACTGTGGTAGGTATCCTGGGGGATAGAAGGACATTGGCTAATGGCTTCTGGTATGTGTGGAGACACAAGACACGTTCAAGCGATCATAATGGAAGGGCTGAGGGGGAAATATGAGAGGTGTTTGTGTGGAAAAGGCTGAACTGGTCCAGCCAGGGTAGCTCCTTTCCACAGACTGAACAAAGCTGTTTTGTGTTTTTCTAGACCTAAGGGGCATTCTTTTTTTAAATATATTTTTATTTATTTATGACAGGGAGAGAGAGAGATACAGAGACAGAGACAGAGAGAGAACTAAACTGGGGGAGCTCCCAGTCCAGCACATGGTTCCGCACGGGCCGGGGCCGGGATTCGATCCCCGGTCCCCAGCTCTGCAAAGTGAACGCCCAACCCACTGAGCCATCCCGGCTTCAAGGGGCATTCTTAATAGAGTTTAGATAATAGTATCTTTGACATTTCTTTGGCGATTTACTGAGATTACATGAAAAATAACTGGGACTACTCTAGAGCAGTGATCCTCAAACTTGATTGTGCATCAGAATCCCCTGGTGGGCTTGTTAGAACCCAGATTGGTAGGCCCACTCCCAGAATTCCTGCTGCAGTAGATCTGGAATGGGGCCTGAGAATTTCTCAGGTGATGCTAATGCAGTGTGTCTGAGAACCTGACATGGGGAATGCTGGCTCTGGTATTACCAAATTTAAAAGGGAAAGCTTGGAAAACTTTGGCAAAGTAGATGAGAGCTAGAATCCAGAGTAGAGACATCTAGCCTTTATTTTGTAGGCAGTGGGAGCCATAGAAGACTTTTTTTTTTTTTAAGATTAATTTTGTTTTTAAATATATTTTTATTATTTATTTTTGACAGAGAGAGATAGATACAGAGACAGAGACAGAGAGAGAACCGAACTGGGGGAGCTCCCAGTTCAGCATATGGTTCCGCATGGGCCAGGGCCGGGATTCAATCCCTGGTCCCTGGCGCTGCAAAGCGAGCGCTTAACCCATTGAGCCATCCCGGCTTCCCCATAGAAGACTTTTGAGCAGAGGAATAGCATCACAAAAAAAAAAAAAAAAAATGATGCTTTACAAAGATTGATGGGCAGATTAGGAAAAATGGCGAAAGAGGAGCCTGGAGATAGTTGGGAAGTTTAACAGGAACAGTACAGGAACAGTGAGCTGCCACTGCCATGTGAGGCTTTTTCTCTACAAGGCCCATCTCCTTACCCCTATATTACACGTGAGGAATATGAGGCTCAGAGGTTAAGTGGAGCTGGGATTAGAACTCAAGTTGGCCCAGAACCTGTCTCTTAAGTACTAATTCTGCTGGTGGTGGTGTGGATAGAAAGGGCCCTGAGCCCCAAGTCCACACTCTGAGCGGTGACCCACTCTTTCCTTTCTAACCTTCTAGCTTTCACCATTTTCCTTGCAGCTCTGAGCTCCACCCCCACCCCCAACCCCTTGTGTTTCCCACATGTGGGTTGGGCATGTGCCATGTGCCCGGGACTGTTTCAGACTGGGGAGAGCGCAGGAATGCATAGGACAGGCAACATCACAGTCCTTGCAGAGGTGCCTTTTGTTTTTGTTTTTGTTTTTGACAGAGAGAGAGAGATACAGAGAGAAGCGGGAGGGCCCAGAACAATCTCCATAGTTGCAAACATTGGTTTTTCCACATAGTTTCATTCCACAGGTAGACGTGGGGCTGCACAGGGCAGCAACTGGGCCAGGGTCTCACCCCGGCGAGAACTGAACTGGGGGCACTCCCCAGTTCAGCATATGGGTCCGCAAGGGCCGGGGCCAGGATTCGATCCTCAGTCCCTGGGCTGCAAAGTAAGCGCTTAACCCACTGAGCCATCCCGGCTTCCCCAGGTGGGAGAAAATAAACAAGGCACATAATAAGCAAAAAAAAAAAAAAAAGAGAGAGAGAGAGAAGGGTGAAGGCTTGGGAGTTCAAAGGTAACAGAATATTGTGGTTTCACTGAGGAAATATTTGAACTTGAAAATGTGAGCCTGAGGATATTGGCTTCTAGTTCAGACCCTGCCTGGGAATCTTAGACAGGTCCCTTCCTGGGTTTTGCCTGTGGAAAAGATCTTTAGAGGTAGGCAGCTCCACCCTGCTTGTTTGACACATGGGGATACTGAAGGCCAGAGGCAGAAAAGTTTAGAGAGTGTTGGGAACACACAGGAGCCCTTCAGAGCTCATGGACTTCCCTTCCACGCACCAGCACTTCAGCCCTCAGGCTATTCTCCAGGGCTGACTGCTGTTTATCTTGGTCAGTGCTGATGTTAATAAATTACTTGAAGTCAGGTTCTGGAGCAAAGGTCTTGGTTGACAAATCATAGGAGCTGCTCTCCTCCCTGCCTCCACCCCTTCCAGGAGAATCATCCACTCTACATTCAAACTGAAAGTCAGGTCCCTCTGCTAGTGGCTGTGTTGAAAACACCTGGTTTTTCAAAGTATCTGCTCCCAGGTTGGTGCCTGACCCAGGGTGAGGCTGGCTTTAGAGGAAAGAGCTCTGGGCTGGTTCCTACCTGAGCTCTGCCCCTGACTTGCTATGTGACCTTGGGCAAGTTTCTTAAACTCTCTTATATTTTTTCATCTCGAAAACAAGGACACTAATAGTATAAACACTGTAACATCATTATGTAGATTCAACAGGATCATGCTACTGAAAAGTTGATCACAGAACCCTGGCTCAGAGGATGTCCTCCGTGAATGTTACCGATAGCGAGGCTCCCTTATTCTGGTCCAGAATTTTCACAGACCACACTGCCCATCTGATAATTGTCTTTTTTGGTTTTTGTTAACGAAGCAGATACATGGACGATGGATGGCATGCACTATGTACGTATTCAGAAACACTTAAAAACATATTGGGGGGAGGGCTTTACAAAGAATTATAATGAATAAAGAAAAATTTAACCATCTCCCTCACCCCTCTCCCAGGTAAAAACAGTTTTAACATTCTGAGACAAATCCTTACTCATCTTCCTGTATGATGCTTCCATGAGGGTATCACCAACCACTTTAAGATGATTTTTTTTAAACATGATTTAAAAAAATTCATCAGTCTCAATGGCTGCTCCATATTTTGGGGGAAAATGTGACATAACACTTTGAATTTGCAAGACATTTATTCTAGCCTTAGAAAAGGCTCGTAAAAGGAGAGGGTTTGCTGATGGCTCCTCTGTTGACGGGCTCCCTGGCTAGAATCAGTGGGAGAGTTGCTTTTCAGGCCTGGCCAGAAGCTGCTGGGACCTTATGTGGTCTGGCAGGACTTGGTGGCAGATTCCTTTATTCTGAACAAAGCACATCATTTATTCACTCATTCATTCTCACAGGGAGCAGCACCCTAGTGAGGTATACAGGGCAGATATTTGTCAATTGAGTGTTGGCTGAATGAATGAATGAATTTTGGCTTGTAATGCTTTTTACCCCCTCTATCTGTCTCTATCTGCCAAATCAACCCTGGAGATTTGGAGACTTGCCAGATCACCACCGCCTCTGGAGGGCCTGCCCAGATTACCAGAGACTGGGTTCAGGCTGGCTCACCTGGGCTCTCCCAGAGACCTCCCGCAGTAATTATGTTCCAAAGCTTATTTGTGGGGGCTGGGATGGCGCACAAGCCAAGTATAATGTGAGGACTGGGAGGGACAGTGAGTGCAGCATTCTCAGAGGGGACAGAATTGCAAAGAAAGCACAGAGTAAAAGAGCCTGGTGTGTTTAGGGAGGAGCATAACTGGAGAGGGGTACACACTTGAGGAGCACACAGGAGGCTGACAATATAGGTTGGGCTCTCAAGGGCATTGAACATCAGCAAGGTGGGTTTGGATTTGATTTGCCTCTTGGCAAGAAGCTGCAGTTGTGTGGCCCAAGTGGAGAACCCCTTGGAAAGGGGTGAAGTTGAGGCAAGGAGGCTGGAGAGAGAGATGGGAGGTGGGGCTGCCTCTCTTGGCCTCCTGAGGCTCTGCAAAGCTTCAAGAAGCATACTGGGCAGCCAGGATCTCTGTAGAAAGGATCAGGTCTGCTCGTCTATCTCCAATGACTTGTTATATTCTGGAGCTACCATGGGATTCTTTGACCTCATTCCCACAAATGTGGGTCACAGAGTTCTGAACAGATGGAAGGGCTAAGGCTCCCCCAATCCCTGCAAGTCCCCTGAAATTCCTATGTCCTACAGGTTCTATTCCAAGGATAATGAAGGCAGCTGGTTCCGCTCCCTCTTTGTGCACAAGGTAGATCCCCGGAAGGATGCCCACTCCACCCTGCTGTCCAAGAAGGAGACCAGCAGCCTCTACAAGATCCAGTGTGAGTGACTGCTGAACTGGTTAGCTTGCCCTCCCAGGGCCTCTGAGGGCCTGCAAGGCTCCAGCTGGGAGATGAGAGGGGGCTCTTCTGGGAGCCCTGGCTCTGTTGGGTTTCCCCAACCCCAGCTCCCCACAGGCAGACACACACACACACACACACACACACACACACACACACACACACACACACACACACACAC
>PVKE010044059.1:0-13151 GCA_004027555.1 Craseonycteris thonglongyai | reverse complement strand
ATTTTTTTAATATTTATTTTTCATTGTTTGAGAAAAGGTGAAAAGGAGTGAGGTGGGAGGAACAGTCTTCATAGCTGTACATCATTAGTTGTGATATGGTTTTATTTCACACAAGTGGGTGTGGGGCTACACAGAATAGAAACCAAACTGGGGGCCTCCTGTATGGGAGGTGAGAATTTTTCCCCCATCCCAGTGGTTACCAGTCGTGCCACAGTTCAACATATGGGTTTGTGTGAGCTGGGGCTGGCATTCGATCTCCAGACTTTGCAGTTGCAACATAAGCATTTAACATGTTGAGCTGCCCCAGCATTCCCAAATAACAAAACCCTTTTTTAAGATTTATTTTATTGTTTTTTACAGAGAACAAGAGAAAGACAGAGGGAGAAGGAGGAGGGCCCAGAGCAGTCTCTATAGTTTTACATTATCAGTCTTCAACATATTTTCATACCACACAGGTGGGCATGGGGCCACACAACGCAGGAACCAGGCCAGGGGTCTCCTGCATGTGAGGCACACCTTTGTGATCTAAGGACCTCCCATATGGGAAGCTCACCCCTATGGGACCCCAACTGGGAGCCTCCAACATAGAAAAATATCCCACTTCAGCATATGGGTCCACACAGGCTGGGGCTGGGACTCAATCCTCGGGCCCCAGAGCTGCGAGGTGAGTGTTCAACCCACTGAGACATCCTGGTATCCCAATAAAACTCTTTTTGACTTTTTTTATTGTTAATTTTATTGGGGTGACACTGATCAACAATATAGTTTCCAGGTGTACAACTCTATGTTACATCATCTATGCATTGCATTATGTGCTCACAACCCAGAATTAGCTCTCTTTCCATCACCACATATCTGGTGCCCACTCCCAACTCACCTCCCCCACTCTCCCTCCCCCCTCTCCCCTTACCCTCAGGTAACCACCAAATGATTGACTGTGTCCTTAAAGTTTTGTTTGCTTGTTACTTTTAGTTTTGTATTCCACCTATAAGTGAGGTCATATGTTTCCTGATTCTTTCAGTCTGACTTGTTTTACTTAATAAGAGGTTTCAAGATCCATCCATGTTGTCGTAAATGACCGTATTTCATCTTTTCTTATCACTGAGTAGTATTCCACTGTGCAAATGTACTACAACTTCTTTTGACTTTGTATTTTTAATTTGCAATATGACAAGGACTCAGTGAGAAAAACATTTAATTTTTTTAAATAAATAAAATTGTAAAAATGTTAATTTATAGGCACCCAATTGATTATTTAAATATTAAAGTAAAATGATGATATTTTAAGAAATGCAAGGCTCATTTTAACAACTAATAGCCCCCCCTGAAATAAATGATAGAACAAAAGGAAGATTAATCTTGAAGAAAGAAGTAAGAGTGAAGAAAAAATGGTGAGTAAAGAAACCACAAACCAATATATTTGTGTTATATCTATAAGAACTGATTTAAAAATAATAACTATCACAAACTGAAATGTCAAATATTATCAGTATGGGATATAACAGGGAAAGGGAAATAAATGAAAGGGAGTAAAAGTATATAAAAGTTCTTAACATTGTAAGAGGGAGGAAATAGATATTAATTAAACATAGGTATAAGAAAATACGTTATGTATATTAACCACTCAAAGAATATAAACATAAGTATAGTTTCTATGCCATAGGATAAAATGGAAAATAACATGAAAACATGAAACCAACTAAGGGCTTTAAACTAGACAAATGAAACAAATTGGAAGCATCATAACAAGAAAATATAAACAAGTTGACAAGAACATAACTGAGCATATAAATAATCAGAATAAATTAATATTAAATTTATTTATTAAAATATGGAAGATTGTATTAAGAAATTAAAATCGCATTATGAGTTTTATTTTTATATCTGATTTGAATTTACTATTTTTTTATTGTTAAATTTATTGGGATGATGTTGATTAGTAAAAATTACATAGGTTTCAGGTGTATGATTCTACAATACATTATACATCGTCTATGTGTTGCATTATGTACTCACTACCTGGAGTTAATTGTCTTTCCAGCACCATGTATTTGACTCCCCCTCCCTTGTCCCTCACCCCATTCCTCCCTTACCCTCAAGTAAACACTACTGACTGTGTCCATGAGTTTTTGTTTCTCTGTTGTTTTCAGTTGCATGTTGCACTTATGAGTGAAATCATATGGTTCCTGTTTTTTCTTTTTTATTGTTAAGTTTATTGGGGTGACATTGGTTGGCAACAATTTCTGTCTGGCTTATTTCGCTTAGAATAATGATCTCAGTGTCCATCTATGTTCTCGCAAATGACAGCATTTCATCTTTTCGTCTCATTGAGTAATATTCCACTGTGCAAAGTGTCACAACTTCTTTATCCAGTCATCTAACAAAAGACACTTTGGTCGTTTCCATGACTTGGCTGCTGTGAACAGTGTTGTGATGAACATTGAGGTATGTATATCTTTGCAGTCTAAGATTTTCAATTGACGGGAGGATAGGTACCCAACAGAGGAATTTCTGGGCCATATGGTAATTCTACTCTTAATTTTTTTAGGAACCTCCATAGTGCCTTCCATAGTGGTTGCACCAATTTTATTCTCACCAGTGGTGTATGAGGGTTTCTTTTTCTCCACAGCCTCTCTAACACTTCTTATTCCTTATCTTGTTGATTATAGCCATTTTAACAGGTGTAATGTGATATCTCATTGTAGTTTTAATTTTACTAATAGTGAAGGTGAGCATTTTTTCATATATCTTTTTGCTATTTGTATGTCTTCATCGGAGAAGTGTTTGTTCAGGTTCTCTATCCATTTTTTTAAGTATTTTTTTAATTGTTAATTTTAGAAAGTGAAGAATCAAAGACTCATGAACACAGTCAATAATTTAGTGGTTACTTGAGGGTAAGTGGAAAGGCAAGGAGGGGAGTATGGAAGGGACACCAAATATATGGTCATGGAAAGAAAACTGACTCTGGGTGGTGAGCATGCAATGCGATACATATACAATGTAACGTAGAATTGTACACCTGTAACCTACGTAATTTTTACCAACTTATGTCCTCTGCCCACTTTTTAATTGGATTGTTTGGGTCTTTTGTCATTGAATTGTACAAGTTCTTTATATATTTTAGATATTAGCCCTTTGGAGGCATTGTTTGCAAATATTTTCTCCAATTCGGTTGGCCATTTTTGTTCTTATTTTTCTGTGAAGAAGCATTTTAATTTAATATAGCCCTATTCATTAATTTTGCTTTTACTCCCCTTGTCTATTAGGTCAGGTTTATAAAGTTATCACTGAATTCAAGATCAAAATGTTTACTACCAATATTTTCTTCTATACAGTTTATTGTTTCAAGTCTTACGTGGAGATCTTTAATGTACTTGGAGTTTATTTTGGTATGCTGTGATAGTTTGGAGTCCAGATTCTTTCTTTTTTTTTTGACACAGAGAGAGAGAGATACAGAGACATAGACAGAGACAGAGAGAGAGAGAGAGAGAGAGAACTGAACTGGGGGAGCTCCCCAGTTCAGCATATGGGTCGCATGGGCCGGGGCCGGGATTCGATCCTTGGTCCTCGGGGCTTCAAAGAGAGAGCTTAACCCACTGAGCCATTCCAGCTTCCTCAGATTCTTTCTTTACCATGTGGTTTTCCAGTTTTCCCAGTACCATTTACTGAAGAGGCTTTCTTTTCCCCATTGTATATTTTTTGTCCCTTTGTCAAAAATCATCTGTCCATGTACTTGTGGGTTTATTTCTGTGTTTTCTATTTTGTGCCATTGGTCTGTATGTCTATCTTTCTGACAAAACCTAGCTATTTTGATTATTGATGCTTTATAGTATAAACTGAAGGCAGGGAGTGTGATGCCTCCAAACTTGTTCTTTTTGTGTGTGATTGCTTTGATGACTTGGGGTATTTTGTGGTTCTATATAAATCTGATGGCTTTTGATCCATTTTTTAAATATGTATTTTATTGTTTGGGGGAAAAGGGGAGGAGAGACAGAGAGAAATCCCAGAACAATTTCCATTGTTATACATCATTAGTTGTGACATGTTTACATTCCACACAAGTGGATGTAGAGCTGGTTCAGGGTGAAAAACTAACCATGGGCCTTATTCAGGGGAGGCAAGAACATTCATTACCAAGCCATCTCAGAGGTTACTAGCTGTATCTCAGTTAAACATATGAGGCTTGCATGGACTGGGATTGGGAAATGAACCCTGGACTTCATGATTGCAAAGCCAAGTACTCAACCACTGACCTATGCTGGCATCCTTGATCTATTTTTTGAAAGAATATCATTGAGATTTTTATGGGAATTTCATTAAATCTATACATTGCTTTGGGTAATATGGACATTTTTAACTATTATATTACACAGCATAAAATGATGGTTACCAAATGAGAGGGGTGTTTGGAGATGAGATGAAAATGGTGAAGAGACTATGAAGTACAAATTGGTAGTTACAAAATAGTCATGGGGACGTAAGATACAACCTAGAAAATACAATCAATAATACTTTAATAACTTATCTGTGGTGTCAGGTAGATACTAGACTTTCAGGGAGATCACTTTGCAAGTTATATAAATATCTAACCACTATGCTGTACACCTGAAACTAGTGTAAAATAGTATTGGTCTACTGCAGTTAAAAAAGAAAAAAAGCCTTAATACAAAAGTTAAGAAAACAAAAAAGAAATCAACAACGGAAATAAAACTGGAAAATTTACAAATTTATGTAAATTAAAAACATACTCTTAAATAACCAATGTATCAAAGAAAAAAATCACAAGAGACATTAGAACATACTTAGATTAATGAAATTGCAGACACAGAAAACCAAATATACGGGAGGCAGTGAAATCAGCCTTAAGGGGTGATTTTTAAGTTATAAATGCTTCAATTTAAAAATAAGATCTCCAATTGAAAAAGCAAACTTTACAACTAAAGGAACTAGAAATATAAAACCAAACTAAAACCAAATATAGCAGAATTTGGAAAATAATAACAACTAAGCAGAGTTTTGCTTGTTTGTTTGTTTTTAAGGAGAATAGTAAAGAATAAAGAAAATTAATGAAAGCAGAAGTTGTTTTCTTCGAAAGAGCAACAAAATATACAAAACTTCAGCTTTGATGGACTATGGAAAACTGAGAAAATGCTCAGAATAATAAAATTAGAAATAAAAGTGAAATTGATACATCATTATAGATTCTATTGCTGATATTGCTTACACTATCTCACACGCATTAGGATGGCTACCATTAACAACCACAAAAAAAACCCTCAGAAAATATCCATGTTGATGAGTGTGTGTAGAAATTGGAACCCTTGTTGCATTTTTGACGGTAATATAAAATGGTAAAGCCCTTGTGGAAAATAGTATGGCTCTTCATCAATAAATGAAAAAGAAACTTTCCGTATGATCCAGAAATGTGTACTACTGGCTCTATTCCTCAAAACTTGAAAGAAGGGTTTCAAAGAGTTAATTATACACTCATGTTCATAGCAATATTATTCACAATAACCAAAATGTGAAAGCAACTCAAGTGTCCAAAGACAGATGAATTGACAAGCAAAATGTAGGATATCATTGTACAGAATATTATTCAGCCGTTAAAAAGAAAAAAAAAATCTGACATATAGTCTAACATGGAACCTTAAGGACATTATCCTACATGAAGTAAACCAGTCACCAAAAGACAAATACTATATGACTTCAATTATGTGAAGTACCTAGAGTAGTCAAATTCGTAGAAACAGAAAATAAAATGGTAGTTCCCAGGAGCTGGAAGGAGGAAAGAATGGATGGTCATTTTTTTAAATTAGTTGTAAAGTTTCAGTTTTGCTAGGTGAAAAAATTCTGGAGATAGACATTGGTGAATGTTACACAACATTATGAATATATTTAATACCACTGAACTGTGCACTTAAAATGATTAAGATGGCAAATTTTATGTTATACATATTTTACCACAATAAAAATATTAAACATCAATCTAAAGAAAGTAGAAGATTAATAAACATAATATAGAAAGAAAACAGTAGAGTTGGTTAATGCATGTAAAGATTGTTTGTTAAAAATAACCAACAAAATAGTCAAACTTAAACCAGAAAACAGAGAAGGAAAGCATAAATAAATAGCACTAGCAATATAAACAGAACATTTTTTTACAGATTTATTTTATTGTTTTTTACAGAAAGAGACAGAGAGAAGGTACAGAGCCCAGAGCAGTCTCCATAGTTGTACGGCACCAGTTTTTCAACATGGTTTCATTCCTCATAGGTGGGTAAGGGCTACACAGGGCAGGAACCAGGCCAGGGGTCTCCTGCAAGGGAGGCATGCCCCTGAGAGCTGGGGGCTGAACCAGAGGCCTCCCACATGGGAAGGTCACCCCAGTTCAGCATACGGGTCTGCACAGGCTGAGGCTGGGACTCGATCCTCTGATCCTGGTGCTACAAAGCGAGCACTTTACCCACTGAGCCATCTTGGCTTCCCCAAACAGAATATTTCTAATAAATCTTTAAAATTAATGATAAAATGTGAAAATCTTAAGTCATTAAAAAATGTCATCTTCACAGAAAAAATAATAATTATCTAATACATATATTTATTATACACAATATATACAGAGGGTGCCAAAATGTATACACATTTTTTTAATATATTTTTATTTTTACTTTTGAGAGAGAGAGATACAGAGACAGAGAGAGAACTGAACTGGGGGAGCTCCCAGTTCAGCATATGGTTCCGCACGGGCCGGGGCCGGGATTCGATCCCTGGTCCCCGGCGCTGCAAAGTGAGCACTTAACCCACTGAGCCATCCCGGCTTTCCCTATACACATTTTAAGAAAGGAAAAAAAACTGTCTTAAAATAGCAATGCTCAATATATACCAATAACAAAAGATGAACACAGGTTATGTTTGACTTTTCCAATTGCAAGAGGCTCTCAAAGTAGCTACCATCAGGGTCCAGACACTTCTTTTTTTTTTCTTTTAAGATTTATTTATTGTTGTTGACAGAAAGAGAGAGAGAGAAAGAGAG
Organism: Craseonycteris thonglongyai; assembly: GCA_004027555.1. Classification (NCBI taxonomy): domain Eukaryota; kingdom Metazoa; phylum Chordata; class Mammalia; order Chiroptera; family Craseonycteridae; genus Craseonycteris; species Craseonycteris thonglongyai. The sequence goes on along the minus strand of PVKE010044059.1, from coordinate 6,115 downwards.
AGAGAGATAGATAGATAGAGAGAGAGAGAGAGAGAGAGAGAGAGAGAGAGATACAGTCAGAGACAGAGAGAAGGGGAAGGACCCAGAACAGTCTCCATAGTTGCACATCATTCGTTTTTCCACATAGTTTCATTCCACAGGTGGACGGGGCTGCATAGGGCAGGAACTGGGCCAGGGTCTTGTCCCGGTGAGAACTGAACTGGGGGCACTCCCCAGTTCAGTATATGGGTCCAAATGGGCCGGGGCCGGGATTCAATTTGCGGTCCCTGGGGCTGCAAAGTGAGCGCCTAACCCACTGAGCCATCCCGGCTTTCCCCAGACGCTTCTGATTATGGTGAACTACTGCTTGAGCAATGTTGACAGAAGTGTCCACTTGTAGCACTGTACATGCTGTTTCAATTTACCAGGCATCTCAAACATATCACAAAAGTGAGCAATTGTTAGGCATGTTAGAGGTTCTGTTGCATACTTATGCCTCCACTATTGTTGGGCTTCCACAACTTACTCGAATTCCAAATACCAATTCAAAATGGTCTTGCACTCCTAGAACAACAACCATGCTTCTGCCATTTTCTTTGACTGTCCTGCTTGTGGCATGGTTATGCTAGCATTCATTTGATTAATGCTATCTTTGAGCAAACATCATACTACATATTGTTACTGTAATTCAACTTCGAAAACTAATACAGAGACATCTCTTAAAATGTGTATACATGATTAGTGTGTGTCATACATTGCTATCTATCTATCTTTATCTATATCGTTATCTCTATTTTATATATATATATATATATATATATATATATATATATATATATATATATATATATAAAATACACACACACACACTCAAATTGTCTTCAAAAGTCAGTTCGACTTGGCATTAAATCCTGACTTGGGAAAGCCAGGACAGTTCAGTGAGTTAAGCACTCACTTCACAGTCCTGAGTTCTGAGGACCAAGTCCTGCCTTGGTCCGTGGAGACCCTTGTGCTGAACTGGGGTGTGTCTCCCATGTGAGAGGTGCCCAGTTCTGTTCTCATCAGGGCGAGTTTTCCACGTGAAAGCCTCCCAGTTCAGCCCTCATCTTTTGAGGGCTTTCCTCCATGCAGGAGGCCCCGGACCCAGTTTCTACTCTGTGTGGCTTCCACCCACCTGTGTGGGAAAAACGCATGTTGAAAATTGATGATGTACAACTATGGAGATTGCTCAGGTCTCTCCTCCTACTCTCTGTCAAAACCAATAAAATATATCTTCAAAAAAAGTAAATACTGAGGTAACCACCAAATTATTTACTGTGTACAGAAGTTTTTCTTTCTTTGTTACTTTCAAGGGAAAAGTGGGTGAAGGAGATGTAGGAGGGAGGAGTTGGGAGGGGTCACCAGATATATGGTGATGGAAAGAGAGTTGGTTCTGGGTGGTGAGCACATAATGCAATACATAGACAATGTGATGTAGAATTGTAAACCTGAAAACTGTAATTGTTACCAACCAATGTCACCCCACTAAATTTAACAATTAAAAAATAAATAAATAAATCCTGACTCAACCAGTAACTGACCTGGAGGAAATTACTAGACTCCTCCAAACTTTCAGATTAAATTATTAAATGGAGATAATAATAGAGCCCAATTACATTGTTTTCTTTTTTTGTTTTCTTTTTTTTTTATTTTTTTAATTTATTGTTTTTGACAGAGGGAGAGAGAGATACAGAGAGAGAACTGAACTGGGAGCACTCTTCAGTTCACCATATGGGTCCGCATGGGCTGGGGCCAGGATTCGATCCTCAGTCCCCAGCGCTGCAAAGTGAGCGCTTAACCCACTGAGCCATCCCGGCTTCCCCTACATTGTTTTCATAACACATCACTACTCACTTAGCAACACAAATATTTAATTAACCTCACAGTGCTGAAAGTCACTAGTCCAGGTGGGCTTGACTTGTTTGTCTGTTTTAGGTCTCACAAAGCTGAAATCAAAGTATCAGCCAGTTTGGACTCTTACCTGGAGACTGTGGACAAGAATTTACTTCTCAGCTTCTTTAGGTTATTGGCAGCATTCATTTCTGTGTGGTTGTAAAATTTAGGTCCTTCATTCCTTGTTGACTATCACCTAGAATCTTCTCTCAGCTCCTTATCACCACTTGTATTCATTGTCCTATTACTCTCTCTGTCCTCAAAGCCAGCAATAGAGATTTGAGTTTTTCTCACACTTCAGATCCTTCTTACTTTTTTGTCTCCCATATCTCTTATTCTAGCAAGAACAAATTTTCTGCTTTTAAAGGCTAATGTTAATTAGACTGGGTCCAAAAAGCTAATCTAGAATAATCTCCTTATTTAAAGTAAGTCTCTTACTTAATGAAGTCTACAAAATCTCTTTTGCCATTATAACAGCATATTCACAGGTTCCAGTTATTATGGGGGTGTTCTGCCTAGCACACTACTTCATAAGATTGTTGTGAAAGTTTTAAAAGGTAATATAGATCAAGTGCTTCATACAACATATTCAGTGAAGAAAAGCTAATCCTGCAGACTTTTGTTGTTCTTTTTTGTATTTTGGAACTGCTTCTGTTATATGCATCTCTTATTATCAAATTGCTTTTTTCTGTGTTAATACAATTCAACTTGTTTAGCATTCATCACACTTACACCAGATTTCTTCTTCCATATTCAGATTGCAAAATCAAATCAGTTGGCATCTAAGGTTTTTACTTCTCAAAAGTATTATACAGCAAAATGTCCATTGTTGTGTTATGATAGCAAGAAATTGAAAATAATCACAAAATATCCAAAAATATAGGTGTGGCTAAATAACTGACATACAATATGGTATTTTCAATCTGTAAAATTAGACTTATGAAGACTGTAATGACATGAGTGATAATTTATTTTAATATGATTTTAAAATATACAAAATTATATATCATAAAAGGTCAAAGTATATGTGGTGCATGCATGTATACATGAGTGCAAAATAATATATGCATAAAGGAAAGCCAGGAAGTAAATTTGAGAAGCATAAAAAAATGAAAATTTGCCATCCTCAACAACATGAATGGATCTGGAGGGTATTGTGCTAAGTGAAATAAGTCAGTCAAACATAAACACAATATGATTTCACTTGTATGTAGAATCTATAATAAAAAAGAATAAGTGAAGAAACAAACACAAACAAATTCATAGATACAGAGGACATATTGATGGATGCCATTTGGAAGTAGGATTTGGGGATTGGTGGAAGTGGGAAGGCACTAAGAATACAAATTGATAGTTACAAATAGTCATAGGGATGTAAAGTATAGCATAGGGAATACAGTGAATGGGTACTAGATTTATTGGGATGATCACTTCATAAATGTTTAATCACTATGTTGTACGTTTGAAACTAATATAATATTGTATGTTAATTGTAATTGAAAAATAAAACAAAATATTTAAAAATCAGTTAGTGTGGTGGTTATCTTTGCAGTAGGATTATAGGTGATTTTTCTTCATATTTTTTCTGTGTTTTACAACTCACAAGGTAAATATATTATTTTTATCCCCAAAAAACAATTATATATGCAACAACAGGGATAAATGTAAAAATCAGAATGCTAAATGAAAAAATAAATCAATAACAGGCACAAATGACTCTATATTGTGTGATTCTATTCATATTACATTTTGAAGAAGGTGAACTTATTGCAAGACAGATGAAGCAGTGACTGCCACTAATGGTGTGTAGGGAAGAGGATTGTCAACAAAGAGGCATGAGGAAGGGTTTTATTGTAATGGAAATGTTCTAGAAGTGAATAGTGTGGTTCTAAGAACTCATTGAACTGTTAACCTGAAAAAGGTGTATTTTACTAGATCTAAATTATACCTCGCTAAATTTGACTTTAAAATTATTGTTTTGCTTTGTTAAAGGCCCAAAGGTAGCAACACACTTAAATATTAAAATAACACACTATCTATACGAACAGTTTACAAATGCTATTGTTTAATTGCTTCTTCGAGGCTGAAGAACTATTTTAGGACTTTTTTGACTAACAAACTTGGTTAAAACTAATAAGTCAATTAGCCATACACCCAACAGAAGCAACAGTAGCTTAAAAGAAAGAAAGTCATTAAACATTTTGAAACACTTGTTCGAACCTCATCTTCTGTTTGTTGTTGGCTTTTGCTTATGGCTGTGCCTTATCTTCTTACTATATTAACACTTCCAATTTATCCCCTCTCTTATTTTTATTTTTTAAATTTTTGGACATCCTTCAGTGAGACACCTATTCTGTTTGATTGTTTGCCACTCTGCATTTTATGGACTTTTATTAGCAATTGTACTGTACATTAAATTTTTGTTGTAGGGGTAGATCTCATATTAATTGTTTTATCACACACACCAAAGAAGACACAAAACTTTTGGAGGTGAGGGACATGTCTATTACTTTGATTATGGTGATGGTATAACAGGTTTTTTTATATACCCACACTTATCAAATTGTACACATTAAATACGTGCAGTCAATTATACTTCAATAAGACTGTTAAAAAGGAAAGCTACTATATAAATATAGCACATTTAATGAATACAGCTTTGGGATCTGTGGAGTAGATTCACCTGTCAACATTTTATCCACCTGCACAAGCAATAAAACTACAAAGAGAGCACTTCAGAATGCATGTTATCAGAGTTTTAATCACATTGAACTAGGGAATCAATACTCAGCCTGCTGAAAGGGAGTCAAAGGTTGTCTCCACTGACATACCTATTGCTTGTCACCACTATAATTCCAACGAATGTAACCAATTACCCCTTTCTCTTGTCTTAGGTGTGTGGCACCTGCAAGGAATTCAATTGCTCATCACCTAGAGCTAGCAGTATTTATTGTTCACTGGTAGGCTAAAAAACACTCAAAGGATAGTATCCTAATACAGAAAAGTAGAAATTTGATGTGTCCTCTATTTATTTTTTTTAAGATTTATTTTATTGTTTTTGACAGAGAGAGGCAGAGACAGAGAGAAGGGGGAGGGCCTTGAGCAGTCTCCATAGTTGTATGTCATCAGTTTTCGACGTGGTTTCATTCCACACAGGTGGGCAGATGCCAATCAGGGTGGGAACTGGGCTGTGGGCCTCCTGCATGGGAGACATGCCCCCTCAAGCCAGGGGCTGAACTGGGGGGTTGGGGGCAAGAACTGAACTGGGGGCATCCCGCATGGGAAGCACACCCCAGTTCAGCATATGGGTTCACACGGGCCAGGGTCAGGATTCAATCCTCAGTCCCCGGGGCTACAAAGAGAGCATCCAACCATTGAGACATCCCAGATTCCTCCTCAATTTATTTTACAACAATCAAACACACTGAATAAGAGGTAAACTGCACATATGTTTCCAATATGACTTATTAATTAAGAAAATGGTAAGGAAAGAGATGAATTGCCCTCATGCCATGTAGAAAATTAAAACTCCAACCTAGTGCTAGCATTCATTATCTAGCTTCTTAATTTACCATTGCTTTCCAACAAAATTGAAATGTTACCTATATTTCCAAATTCTTAAATTTTTTTGATGATGAATGTTATGTTGAGGCCTAAAACCTATATATAGAACTTATATTTTATCACAAAACTGGATTTTAATGACTGGTTGAAAAAGAAAAAAATTTAAAGCGTGTTTAACAAAACCAGAGCCTATTCTTTTATTTTATCTTATTTTATTTTTTATTTTGGTCAGGATGAATACATTCATTTGTATCCCCCTGTGCACAATTCACTCAACTTCATTTGTAAAAAGTTAAGGATAAATGTTCTTCAAATTCTATCATAAAACAGATGATAACCATAGTAACAGTGTATGGTTTGATTTTACCTATATTTCTGAACTTCCCGTCTTAAAAATAAAATGGTTTTCAAAATGAGGTTGCAAATGGAAAATACTTATAGGCTTTTTATATGCTGTTCATATAAAGATCTTAAAACAAAGGTACAATATACCTCCTAATGCATTACATTTAGTGATGTCTATTGTCAAAGAGGCTTTCACAGTAGCTTTTATTATTGTAACATATTCTAACTTGAAATAAACTATATCTTTATTGGAGAACCAGGACAGAGAAAGAATTTTAGAATATAAAAATAAACA
>PVKE010044058.1:0-13145 GCA_004027555.1 Craseonycteris thonglongyai | reverse complement strand
GGGGGACAGTTGTGGGGGGAGGTGGGAGTGGGCACTAGATATAAGGTGATGGAAGGGGAACTGATACTGAGTGATGGGCACATAATACGATGCATGAATGATGTGAGGTGGACTTGTACATCTGTAAACTGTCTAATTGTTACCAACCAATGTAACCTCATCAAATTTAACAATAAATTAAAAAAAAAAAAAAAAAGAAGCCATACACAAAATACAATAATACATATTGTAGGATTCCACATACATAAAGTGCAAATGCAGTTAATAATCTATGGTGATGGATATCAGAATAGTGGTTAAGACTGGGGAAGAGAGATAGGGGAGTGAGTGGGATTGACAGAAAATGCTGGGATGTTGGTATTGTTCTGTTTCTTGGGCTGGGAGGTATTGCCTGTGTAAATTTATTTTTTGATGGTTTATCAAACTATACGCTTTCTGAATTTGCATATGTATATACTTCAATTACAATTTTATGAATAAAAATATGTATATACAACAATGTTCATCATTGCATTATCCATAACATCATTGGATTCATCAGTTATGGTATTAGTTAAATAAATTGGGGTACATCCATGAAATTAAATACTTTATAGCCATTCAGAATAATGTCTATTGGGGGGATGCCCAGACGGCTCAGCAGGTTGAGTGCTCATCTTGCAGCCCTGAGATCCAAGGATGGAGTCCCGGTCCCAGCCCTGGCCCAGGCGGTGTGCTTCCCATGTGGGGCCCCCAGTTTGGTTTCTGCCAGGGTGAGCCTCCATGTAGGAGATCCCATGTTTGGCCCCCAGCTCGCGGGAGCATGCCTCTCATGTGGAAGGCCCCTGGCTGGGTTCCCACCCTGCATAGCTCTGAACCCATCTGTGTGGAGTGAAACTATGTTGAAAACAGATGATGTACAACTATAGAGACTGCTCTGGGCCTCCCCCTTCTCTCTCACTCTCTCTCTCTCTCTCTCTGTCTAAAACAATAAACAAAATAATTTAAAAAAAATGTCTATGGAAAGCTTTCAGAACATTTTGCTAAATGGAAAAAGCAGGTTACAAAAAACTATATTCAATGCAAGTACATTTGTTTTAAAAACATATGACATGTGTATGTGATCATGGGTGTGTTCAAGTAAATTAACTGGAAGAATTTGCTCCAACATATTTATAATGGCTGTCTCTGAGTGGTGTGATTCTGGGTTTTGTTTTGTTTTTTGTCTTTCTGACTTCTTTGATTTTTCTACAATAAACATGTTCCACTTAGGTTTAAAAAGTGGTGGGGGTTTTTTTTTTAAAGAGAAAATCTATTCAGAGCTTTGTTGGCACTCCATTAAATATTCTTTTATGTATTCCCTTATTCTATCAGAGTAATCTTTTATTCTCCCCATGGTATCAGAATTAGGCAGAATAGAAAAATCAATCTGCTAAGTAAAGCATTAAACTAAAAATCTGAAATGGCTTCAGCTCCAGTTTTCCTGGTGTGTGATCTTATTTCTTCTGTTTGATCTCTCTGAACCTAATATTCCCTTCACAGTGTTCTGCTGGAACTTGGATTTCAATCATTCTGTTTCTTTGCATATTTTCTCAGTGTTTTTTGTTTGTTTGTTCGTTTTTTATTTATTTATTTTTTAATCTAAAAGTTACACAGCTACAAAATCTCCAGACATAAACCAGGATAAGTGGTTTGTTTTTATAAAATAATAATAATTATACAATATGATATATGTGAAATGCCTACTATTTGTGAGACACAGTGCTACAGGTTCAACATTAATTAATCCTCATATAACCCTTAGAAGTAGGTTTCTTTATATCTATTTTACAGATGAAGACACTGAAACTCAGGCCAAAGTCTGATCAAGAAACAGCAACTTGGCCAAGGTCACCTGGTTGGTAAGCGGCAAAACCAAGACTCAAAAGCAGGGAAGGGCCATGGAGGAAGGCAGACTTGTAAAACTGTCCAAGGTAGAGACTTGTGTAATAAGCACTTTGGCCAAACAAATCTCTAGCACCTAAGGGTTCCTTCCAATGGAAATCTAATAGTGGGATGAAAATGAAAAAGTTAGGAATGAATCATCAGGAGAATCTGGCAATCTCCAGGAATCTATGGCTGTTTTTGACACTGAGGGCCCCACCCCACATCAAGGCCTCCTTTTTTGGTAAGTGTGCCCACCTCTTAGCTGGACAGAATGAGACCCTGGAAACTACCTTGAACTATCAGAACTCCACTGCCTTTGAGGAAGCAATTATCCAGCAGTGAGGGTAGTCTAGTGTACAAGACTACTGAGATGTCAGTTTTGTTGAATGCATCAAACTATCATCCAGAGTACCCTGGACATTCAAGATACTGACCATTCAGTGCCAGAAAATGTCCACGGCTTTGCCTAAACATTTAGGCATCATGGCAAAGCCAAAATGGCAAAGGTTCATCTAGTCATGGCTTTCCCAGCTATGAATTAGAAGTACCCTAAGAGATGTAACCACAGAAATGAAGACATTTTAATTGGAGGCAAAGAGCTAGGAATCAGAGGCCTAAGGTAATAATGTTCTCAAGTGCATGCTTGCATCCAAAGCACATGGAAGGCTTGTTAAAACACAGTTTGCTGGACTCCATTTCCAGAATTTCTGTAGATCTGAGGTGGGGTCCATTACATAATTTGCATTTTAACAATTCCCAGGTAATGCTGAGGCAGCTGGTCCAGGACCATACTTTGAAAATCACTGGCCTAAGGAATTGGTACAATAGATCACAGATTGTATAGCTAGTTTAGATTGTAATGGTAGCCATTTCCTTCATGGCCAGAGTGAGGAGGGAGATTTTACGGGTACTAGGCTGAACCAGACAGGGCAGAGGAAAGCTAGGACAATGTAGTATTATAGAAACCAAGTAACAGACTTCAAGGCAGAATAAAGTGGTAAGTCACATAGGATAAGAAAAGGCAATAGGCCATTGGATTTGCCATCCTGGAGGTCATTGGTGACCTCAGGGAGAAGGGTTCCCCTGGGATGGTAGGACAGAAGCATGGCTGCTATGGTTTTTGAGTGAAGTGACTAGCCACAGTACTTGTAGATGATGCTTTCAAATAGCCCAGCTATTGAATAATGAAGAGTTATTGGATAGCAACCAGAGAGGATCTGACTTGAGCACCTGCTGAAGGGAAAATACTGTGAGTGAAGAAGAGGCTGAAGATACGAGGGAGAGGGGAACTGGTCGAGTGAACAAGTTCCTACAAAAGTGAGAGGGATTCCATACCTGGTGGGGGGAGAAACCCAGTTCACTGAAGCAGGAGGGAAGGAGACAGGGCAGGTCAACAGAGGATTTAGTTTATAGGTGGTTGTGAAAGAAGTCGAGAGAGTTCTTGCCTCAATTTTCACAGTGGAATAGGTAAATGCTTAGCTGAGAGGGAGAAAATGGGTGAGGGTGAGGGGAATTTGAGGAAAGAGCAAAGATTAACTGAGGGAGAGATGGTTAAAAGCATAACTTCTGACATACAGAATGATTAATGAGCAGGTAGGAGGGCCCAGATGAAATTGGAGACTATAATTGGAAATTAAAGAGAAGTAAGTGACAGTATGAGGAGATTGATTTCATTGGGAGAAAATGGAGTGGACAAGAAGACCCAGGGTCACATTGAGGCCAAATTGGAATAGTCGCGTTGCATCACAGGAATGACCAGATTCTAAATCCAGAACTTGAGGCACAATTTCATGATGTGAAATTTACCTTTGGAAATGCCTTAAGTCATTCTTAAAATGCTGACATTTAATGACTGACATGTTGTTTTGTAGTAAGAACTACATAGCCAGCATTTGCCTAGAATTCTGTCTTGAGTTGAGTAGCATATAAACTGGAGGGCATGCTCTTTAAATACTAGAATCAGAGAGGGCAGTGAGATGCTCTCACAATAAGAGGTACAAGGGAACTGAGGTCAACCTATGAGACAGCAAGGTCATGGCTCCCACCTCATCCTCACTCCTGGGCACACTCATTGAAAGGAACAGCAGTGAAGTAACTACGCTATTTAAATTGTTCTTTCTTTTCTTTTCTCATCCCCACCCCCTCCAGCCTGTAGAACCAAATTTAAATTAGTTAAAAACATGAATGATGTGATTTCACTATTTTGGGAACAAGAGAATGACTGTGCTTAAATAATTACAAGCTGTGGTCTGTGTGAATCATGAGAGTTTAAGCTTTCAAGGGTTCAGTTGGTTCACACAGCCAAAAAACAAGTACCCAAATAGCTATCACTCTCAATCAATGGGCTACCTCCAAAAATTTCCATTTCAAGCATCTCTCCCCTGATCACTACCCATCCTTCCAGTCTGCTAATTCTAGTACCCCCACTTTAGGTAATTCTTTGACCTATTGAAATATCCAATCCAGTGACTCTGCTCTTCTGTCGTTCTCCCTTCCCCTTGTCCTACTATCCTCTGTACCCAGAGTCCTTCTAATGGCTCTTCACTATACAGACTTATTTGCAAGGAACCTTAATTCCTTGACCCTCTCTTCTTCCATTGCAGTTGCCTGATCAAGCTCAACTACCTGTCTACTCATGTACCTGAGGACTTGAACATTACTGTTCAACCTGTTTCTCCCCAGTGTTTCCTATCTAACTATTGGGACTGGTTTCACTTTAAATTCATGACTGCAAATCTAAAGTGGGATTGCAAATTTATAAACCTGGCAGTCCCATGTTTCTCTACTGAGATGTATGTACTTCTAGAGGAGTCTGTTTTAAAGCTTCTCCTATCTCCTCAAACTTCCAACACCCTTCTCTCAGCTGAAGATGATACACCAAATGTCACTAATCGTGGTGACAGTCAGATTGGAACATTCTCACCTTTCCACCACCAGATCTACTGCCTCCTGCTATTCATGCACTGCCTTCCTTCCTCTCACAGTGGATATCCAGCCCTTAGGTTTAGCCCTTCCACTAATACTTTGAAACCATTACCTTCTGCTTTAAAATTTTGCTCCAAAAACGATTCCTTTGTTCTTTTCCATTATTAATTTCTCCATATCTTCTGAATTATTCCTGTCAATGTACAAACATGTCCTAGGATCTCCCATCATTGAAAAACCCAATCTTGTCCCTACATCTTTCTCCAGGAATTGCCCCCATTTCTCTCTCTTTGTAGCAAAACATCTCAATTTGCCTATAGTCACCCTTACCAGCCTCTCACCTCTTATTCCTTCCTTATCCCTCTTACAGCTGGCTCTTATCTCATTCCTCCAACTGAAACTGATTTTTATCAACGTCACCAGCAGCCTCCTAGTGGGCATTTCTGTATCTTTATTTTTTTCAGTATTCAACATGTACAATTTTTCCTTCCTTCTGGATTATCAAGATACTACAATTTCTTGGTTTCCCTTTTACTTCTCTAGCTACCTTTTTTCTGTCCTTTGATTCCTCCTCTCTGCCCAACAGCTAAATGTTAAATATATTTATTTATTTTTGACGAGAGAGAGAGAGAGAGAGAGAGAGAGAGAGAGAGAGAGAGAGAGATACAGAGACAGAGAGAACTGAACTGGGGGAGCTCCCAGCTCAGCATATGGCTCCGCACGGGCCGGGGCCGGGATTCGATCCCCGATCCCCGATCCCCGGTCCCCGGTCCCCGGCGCCGCAAAGCGAGCACCCAACCCACTGAGCCATCCCGGCTTCCCCCCAACAGCTAAATGTTGATACACTCTAGTGCTCAGTCCGGGCCTCTTCTCTTTTCTCTCTTCACATTCTCTGTAGAAAATGCATCCAGCTTCATGACTTTAAATGTCATATTCTGATGATTCCCATATATTTCTGGCTTTCCTTTAAGCTCTAGGCTTATATATCTAATTGCCAGCTTGACATATCACTGAGATACCGAATAGGAAGCTAAAAATTAACAGCGCTAGAACAGAACTTTTTATTCCATACCATATCCCTAACCTGTTTCCCCCAGTGTTTTCTGTCTTCAAAAATGCTACTGCCACCCAGGGTGTATGAGTTTTCTATTGCTACATAACATATTACCACAAACTTAGTGGCTTAAAACAACACATATTTATTACCACACAGTTTCTGTAGCTCAGATGTCTGGGCATAATTTAGCTAGATTCTCTGCCTCAGGGCCTCATCAGACTACATTGCAGATGTCAGCTGAGGTTGTGGTTTCATAAAAGGTTTGACTGGGTAAGAACCCATTGCCAAACTCCCTTAGGTTGTTGGAACAATTTCTTTCCTTACAGCTACAGAACTGAGGACTTCAGTGTCTACTGGAGGCTGCCCTCAGCTCCAAGAAGTTACCCACAGTTCCTTGCCATGTGGGTTTCTCCAATACAGGCACTTATTTCATGGCAGCTTGCTTCTTCAAAGCCAGTGAGAAGGTGTTTCTTTGTGTAAGTCAGCTAACAAGATGGAATTTTAGATATGAATAATATAATGTAATCAAAGTGTGATATCCCATCATCTGCCATATTCTATTAGTTAGAAACAACTCACAGGTTCTCCCCACATTCAGGAAGGGGATTACAAAAAGTGTGGACACAAGGAGGCAGAAATCATGGGAACTACCTTAGAGTCTTGTCCACTACATGGAGTGAGTTGTAGTTATTCCTTTTTGTCTTTCTGATGTCCAATAGGTAAGTATTGATCAAAAACACACACACACATTCAAAATCACAATCACATATATTTCCAAAGGACAAATACTAAAATCTTGAATACAGCACAGTTTTCTTCTTTTTTAAAGATTTATTTTATTGTTTGAGAGAAGGTGAGAGAGAGAAAGAGACAGAGAGAGAAGGGGGAGGGCCAAGAGTAGTCTTCATAGTTGTACATCATTAGTTACAACATGGTTTCATTCCACACAGGTGGATGTCGGGCCGTGCAGAGTGGGAACTGAACTGGGGGCTTCCTTCATGGGAGGAGAGAACCTTCACCGCCATCTTGGCGGTTACCAGTTGCACTGCAGATCCTCCGACATCCCAGTTGCAAGGCAAACGCTCAACCTGTTGAGCTATTCCAGCATCCCATTGAAGACAGCACAGTTTAAATTGATATTGCAGAAGAAAAAAAGCTGTCCTTAATGCCACATAAATTTAATGTCAGCCTTTAGCCATAAAGGACAGAGTACCTGACATTACACAAAACAAGTGTGAATTCCTCTTGCTTATATTACTCCCTCAACCTTTCTCCACTCCTTTCAAATCACTAGTGTTCTGGGCCCAAGATCAGGGTAAACTACATAAGTCTTAATATTAATAACTGTTTAGTTACACAAAGAACTGTTTTTGACATGGCCCTTTTCTTCCCTTTTTTTTTTAATGATTTATTTATTTATTTATTTTATTGTTTTTGACAGAGAGAGATACAGAGACAGAGATAGAGAGAAGGGGGAGGGCCCAGAACAGTATTCATAGTTGCACATCATTGGTTTGTTTGTTGTTGTTTTTAAATTTATTTATTGTTTTTGACACAGAGAGAGAGAGAGAGAGAGAGAGAGAGAGAGAGATAGTCAGAGACAGAGAGAAGGGAGAGGGCCCAGAACAGTCTCCATAGTTGCATATCATTGGTTTTTCCACCTAGTTTCATTCCACAGGTGGGCAGGGCTGCACAGGGCAGGAACTGGGCCGGGGTCTCACCCTAGTGAGAACCGAACTGGGGGCACTCCCCAGTTCAGCATATGGGTCCACACAGGCCAGGGCCAGGATTCAATCCCACAAAGTGAGGATTTAACCCATTGAGCCATCCAGGCTTCCCCTGACATGGCCCTTTCCATTAACCCTCCGCCAAATCAAATTATTAGCCAAGTCCTAGCTTCCCTCTATTCTCTGACAGTGAAAGAGAGAGTGAGAAAAGGTGTTTCCTCTTCAAATTACATAACCAATTCTCTTCTGTTTGACATTTTAAATAATTTTCTTTTCTAAATCTGTAGTCCATTCTGTCATATGTGTTTTGCTACTTCAATCCAACTCAAACTGGTTTTGAAAATAGGTGAATTGTAAGAAATTACCTAAAAATAAACTAATGTCTAGATTCACTACTTCCCTGAGTCTTAGATGTTCAGGCTGGAAATTAACTTACGTGAGATCATGAAGTGGGTTGATCAGTAGTGAAAATCAATGGATTGGGATCTCACTGTGTTTAGGACTTGCTGGAATGGGTCACTAGAGCAAGCACACTGGGATGATAAGAGATGGTAACCAAAAAAGGTGTACATGAAATTAAGGCCTTTGAGGTGTGCAGAAATCAATAATGGCAGATGTTTAGACACTTAACTTTGACTTGTCACTCACTGGTTACTAACTTTTATCATTCTTGCAACAAAGGAAGTTTCCCAAACTTTTGGTTTTACTGATTATCTTCATCTTGTTCTTACTCTGGTGACTAAGGCAAACTTTCTCTGGGCCAGGTCTTGAAGAAAGGCTTTGTAGGAAATCTGTGGGTCTTCCCAGCTAACCTTTCCAAGAGGGAGGAATTTGGATGAAAGCCTAATAGTCATGCAGTTGCTTTTCTCTTACAGCACCATGCAACTTCTCACTTCCCACACATCGGCTCTGTAGTAGTGCTGGCACTGAAAATGTTTAGAACCATTATCATGATTTTATGGGTACCTCTTATTGGGTCCCTTGGACAATTGAGGGGAAAGTGCCTGGAGGAAAATTAGAGCTCTAATTATGGATTGGCCTGCTGAGATAATGTTTGCAAGCACACTTTCCATGATTAAATCTGAGGCACACCATGGAAAAAAGATATTTCTGTTCTTGCCTCTTTGAAAGTGGCTTTTTTGTCAGTACAAAATTATCTGTCCCAACAGATCCTCATTAAGTTCAGTAAAATCTCATCATGAGGAATGTTTTCTTTGAAAATACTCAGTTTGAGAGAACATAAAAATGAAGTTATGGTACTAATTGTAATCATGCTAATGAAGTTTGCACATCTTCAGCAAGCATAGGCACAGCAGAATACAGCCACTGGAAATACAAGATTTTTCTCTCCTCTTACCAGTGAACAATCACTCCCCTTCCTTCCTGAGACATCTACAATCTGGATTCAGTGGCCCCATTACTTCTTCGAAAGCCATGACTTATTTTTGTAAACATGAACTAATGTTCCTTATTTTTAAATCTAAGCAATATATAAACACAACGAATCATCTAAAATTGCACAAATTTGGTGAACATCCTTCTAGAGATATATTTCTTTGCATATGTGCAGTTTTTTAATAACAGTTTTATGGACTATAATTCACAAGCCATACAAGTCATCCTTTCAAAGTAAACAACTGCTGTCATTTTTAGTATTTTCATAGAATTGTACAATCATCACCACTATCAAATCTGAGAACATTTTCATCACCCCCAAAAGAAATCTAATACCCATTAGCAGTCACTTCCCATTTGCCTCCATCCTCAGCCTTTGGCAATTAATCTGCTTTCTAAACTACCTCTATGGATTTGCCTATTCTGGACATAGCATATCAATAGAATAATACAATATGTGGCCTTTTGTGACTTCTGTTCTCTTCGCACAATGTTTTCAGAGTTCATTGGTTCTATAGCATGTATCAGTAGCTCATTTCTTTTCATTGCTAAGCAGTATTCCAATGTATAAATATACTAAATATTGTTTACCCATTCATCAGTTGATGGGCATATGGGTTGTTTCCACTTTTTGTTTATCATGAATATTGCTGCTGTAAGTATTCATGTACAGGTTTTTGTGTGGACACATGTTTTCATTTTTCATGGGTAGAACCTACAAGTGAAAGTATTAGGTCATATAGTAACTCTATGTTTGATTTTAAACTCTGTTTGATTTTTTTTTAATTGTGGTAAAATATACATAAAATGTATAATTTTTGTGATTTTTCAATGTACAGCTGAGAGTTAACCTTGTACCACTTCATATAAAATATAAAACTTTGCAGTGATATTGGTCCATTAGTATCCCCTCACCACTAATCTACATGGTATAGTTATCATATGTACAATAACATTTACATTCCATTGAAAACCTCACTAGAGAGGGAAACAGGTTATCTGTTGTTTTTACACAGTTATTTATCATTTTTGTGGTTTTATATTTCTGAAAACCTAAGTTTTCCTCTGGTACCATTCCTTTCAACCTAGAGAACTTTCTTTCATATTTCTTGTAGGTCAGACAATGGATTATCTTAGTTTCCCTCCATCTGAAAATGTTTTTATTTCAATTTTACTGCTAAAGAATGTTTTTGCTGGCTATAAAATTCTGGGTTGATGGTGTTCTGGCTCTATAATTTCTGAGGAAAAATCTATAAACAAATCATTGTTCTCTGTGTGTATAATGTGTTGTTTTCTCTCTCTGGTTTCAATTTTTTTTCTTAATTTTTGATTTTGAACATTTGATTATGAAGTTTCTAAATTGTTGTTTTCTCTGAGTCTATCCTATTTAGGGCTTGCTAAGCTTCTTGAATTTGTAAATTTATGTCTTTCACCAAATTCAGAACATTTGGGGCTATTATTTCTCAAATATTCTTCACGGCACCACTTTTTCTTCTTCTTCTTTTAGAACTACAATTAGGGAAGCCGCCATGGCTCAGTGGGTTAAGCGCTCACTTTGCAGCCCCGGGGACCGGTGATCGAATCCCGGCTCCGGCCCGTGCGGACCCATATGCTGAACTAGGAGCTTCCCCAGTTCAGTTCTCTCTCTGTCTCTGTATCTCTCTCTCTGTCTCTGTATCTCTCTCTCTGTTAAAAAATAAATAAATAAAAATATATTAGAACTACAATTACATTTATACTAGATCTTTTTAAAAAAAATGATTTCCTAAGGCTCTGTTCATTTCTTTTTCTTTTTTAAAAAGATTTATTTTGGGGAAGCCGGGATGGCTCAGTGGGTTAGGCGCTCACTTTGCAGCCCCGGGGACCGAGGATCAAATCCCGACCCTGGCCCGTGCGGACCCATATGCTGAGCTGGGGAGTGCCCCCAGTTCAGTTCTCACCGGGGCGAGACCCCGGCCCAGTTCCTGCCCTGTGCAGCCTGCCCACCTGTGGAATGAAACTATGTGGAAAAACCAATGATGTGCAACAATGGAGACTGTTCGGGGCCCTCCCCCTTCTCTCTGTCTCTGACTCTGTATCTCTCTCTCTCTCTGTCAAAAAAAAACAATAAATAAAGCTTTAAAAAAAAAAGATTTATTTTATTGTTTTGAGAGAAGGTGAGAGAGAGAGAGAGAGAGAGACAGAGAGAGAGATAAAGGGACAGAGAGAAGTGGGGAGGGTCCAGAGCAGTCTCCATAGTTGCGCATCATTAGTTTTGACATAGTTTCATTTCACACAGGTGGATGTGGGGTCACATGAGGCAGAACCAAACTATGAAATATTCATTTGGTTCTTTTCTATAGTTTCTATTTCTTTGCTGAAATTAACTCTCTTTTCATTCATTTATATGCTATTTTTCTCAATCCCGCTTCTTCTTGCTTTCTCCTTATGCACATGGCTTGCTATGGCTGCAAATACCAGATGGCAATCTTTTTTTTTGTCCCAAATAAATACTTTTTGGTTAGGGAAAAATAAATATAAAGTGTGTTTTTATTTACCTCATGTTAATAGTTATATAATAGTTTTATTATTATTATTTATAGATTTGCATTTATTTGTATATAATAGTTTTATATATAAATTATTATAACTTTATAACATATATGTTTGTTATAATGGCTGCTTTTAAATTTCTGTCTGATAATTCCACCGTCTGGGTTATCTTAGGGTTGGCATCTGTTGATTGCATTTTTCCTCGAGAATTATTTACATGTCCTAGTTCTTTTTCATGTTGAATCATTTTGTATTGTATCTTAACATTTTGAATGTCATGTTGAATAGATTCTGGATTTTATTAAAATCCTCTGGAGCATGTTTATGTTTTTTGTTTTAGCACTCAATCAGCCTCTCCTTTTGTGGTAGGTTTAAATCTCAGTTCAGTCATCTAAGCCTTTGTTATGCCAAGTAGTTAAGGTGGTTCAAATCCTGCTTCAGTTCTCCAAGCCTTCACCACCTTTGTTTGGATCTGCTCTGCACATATGCTCTTTAGGGGTTAGACATTCTGATATTTGATGCTGTGGTTCAAATCTTTGCATCTGTCTATGTATTCATAGCTTAGGGCTTGTGCCAAGATATATGTGGGTTTATATATAAAAATAGTGGATCACCTTCTCTGGCTCTTTCCCTATAAGATTCTGCTTCCTACTCTCAGACCTGCAGTGGCCCCTTTTCCTGGTTTATTTGGCCATAAACACTGGGTTTATGGTCAAGTTTTAGCCATAGGTTCCTTTATACTTCTCCATAACCAGGGTTGTAGACCCAGGGCAAGGCCAAAAGAGAAAAAAAGAAAAAACAAAGGAAAGGTCATCCCCATGTTGGTTGCTTCTCTAATTTTTGACTCTCTTCCACAATCTTGCCTGCATTTTTAAATTATTTAATATTTTTTCCAGAGTCCTCAGTTAGGGTATTTTGTAATCTTTCCAGCAATTTTAGTGGTAATTAGCAGGAGATATGGGGTATAGTGGGATTACACTACCATGCTAGAACTCAAAATTGTCATAATGTTTTAAACATCAAATATTGATATAACACATGTTATTCAGTTTAGATTCTAACACCACTGCTCATTAGCTATGAGACTTTGGTCAAATTACTTGATTTATCTGAATCTTAGTTTCCTATCTTTAAAATGGAATTACACTACCTACTTGAGGATTAATTGAAATAACATATGTACAATACTTGGTTTATGACAGTTGCTCTATAAATGTAAAATCTCTTTGCCTAGACTGGGATAGCAAGCTCACCTCTCAAGCCAAATCTGTTTTTAAAAGAATTTTCAGAAGTAACTTCACTTACTATAGATTGATAATGTTTGTTTCAAGATCTTTAATAGGAGTTTATCTAGTACAACAAAAACAAATACAAATTTTAAAAGTGCAACTTAAGATTGTTGATCAGGGGAAAGCCGGGACGGCTCAGCGGGTTGAGCGCTCGCTTTGAGGCCACGAGGCCACGAGGCCACGAGGACCGAGGATCGAATCCCGGCTCCGGCCCAGGCAGGACCCACATGCTGAGCTGGGGAGTTCCCACAGTTCGGTTCTCTAGCTGTCTCTGTCTCTGTCTCTCTCTCTATCTGTCAAAGTAAAATAGAAATA
>PVKE010044057.1:0-13155 GCA_004027555.1 Craseonycteris thonglongyai | reverse complement strand
GGAGTGGGCACCAGATATATGGGGTTGGAGGGGGACCTGATTCTGGGAGCTGGGCACATAATGGGATGCATGGGTGATGTGATGTGGAGTTGTCAATTGGAAAACTGTCTGATTATTACCAACCAATGTCACCCCATTAAATTTAACAATAAAATATAATAATATTAAAAAATAAATAAATAAATAAATAAATAAATAAATAAATAAGAAGTAGACAGCGAAGAAAGAGAAAAGGTGACCAGAAGTCTTGGAGTGACCAACAGCATCAGTACTCCCAAGTGAAGCCAGGGAGACCTGGGAAGAGTGGATGGGCTGTAGTGCCTGTTGCTTCTGACTACATCTGACGCAGTAGTGCAGGTGGAGGCCGGACTGGGACCGCTGGAAGCGTAACTGAAAGTGAGGTGAGAGAGTCAGTGAGTGGTTCCCAACTAAGGCAGCGTTCTTAAATATAGAATCCTGGGCCTCACCCCGGAGATTCTGGCTCATTTGCTTTAGCACAGGGCCAGGGTATCTGGACATCTAGAAGCTGCCTACCTACATGCGCTAATGGAAGCCATGGCTATTAAATATGCTTTCAAAAATCTGTGACAGGAAGAGAGGGTGCCCCTGTGAGGTGGCACTATAGGGTCAAGAAAGAGGCTTGTTAGGGGCGTAGGAGTTGATTGAGGGCAAGTAAAACGTTTGTCAAAGGCTGCTGAGAATTGAGGGGATGATTGAGACCATGAATTTGTGGTGGCCTCTCCAGTTTCTCTCAGCAGCATGGCGTTGGGATCATCCAAAATTGGGATTTTATCAGGTAGTCGGGGAGAGGGTAGCAGGACAGGGCGTAAGGCAGGTCAATAAGAGTATTACTAACCAAATGGCTCAGGTCACAGACTGTGGGTCCAGGCAGGTAGCGCAGGATGTGAGGGGCTATTGGAAGCCAGGACTTGGGCAATGTGGCGTCACGCAGGAAGAGAGCAGGCCTAGTGAGAATGCCCATGTGGGAAGGCTGCAGACACACAGTGGGTACCTGACCTTAGAAAGGGTGGCAAATCCCTGGGTGCCATCTTGATGGGACTCTAGGACAGAAAACTTATCTGCATGAAAATGCCTTCACAGGCCCAGCTGCTCACTTGAAAACCACATGTACCTGGGTTTAGCATTTTATGCTTCAAGGTAGCATGTAATATCTAGAAGCAGTATCCTCCCCCTCACAAGTCAGAGTAAAGTCAGAAAAAATACTCAGTGGAAAGGGGAAAAAAAACAGCAGTAGAACAAAGCCACAAACCCAAACGTCAGCAGAGGAAAGGGGAAAAAAAACTGCAGCTTTGATGTTGTGTGATCTATGAAAACTTATAGAAATGTTACTTTAGCAAAAAATCCCGAGGTGCTTTGTGTACCAACCACTGGAATGAAGTCAAAATTCCCGCCCAGGATGTTACTTTTAATTATCATCCTTTTTATGTTGTTTCCTAAAATAATAACAGGCATTCTAGAGATGATTTACCAAGATGGCTTCATTAGGTTTGTGACGAGTACCTGTGCCCACAAACCCATTACCTCTGGCTTCCTTGTGCAAATTTGACTGACTGTTCTGAACTCGACTAGATAAAGAAACAGACATAATTGGAGCAGCTGGGCTGGAAGCGCAGCTGGGCCGTCCCCATGGAGACCGGGCTCCAGCACCAGGGCGGTACTCCTGTCCCAGTGTTCTTCTCCGCCCCACACCCGTGTTGTTTTTTTTTAACTGAGATGAATGCACAGCACTTCTGAGCCTGGTTCTCCCTTACTGATCTCCACTGCAGTGCCTTTCACCTGTACCGTGCACACACATCACCTGGGGATCTTGTTAATACGCAGAGTCTGACTCAGTTGGTCTGGGGTGCAGCCTCTGGGTCCAGGCTTTGAGTAGCTGATTCAAGAGGCTCTACAAAGCAAGGTCTAGCCTCAAGTGACCTTTGTTGCTTTTTCCCTTTTTGGCACCTATTCCCCCTCCCCCACCCATTTGCTTCCCTTCCCAACAATCCTGTGTCCTACTGTTGCCCCCTTAGCTACTTTTATTTCTCTCTCGCATGCACCCTTCAACACTGCCAACTCTAGCCCTCTCTTAGCAAAAGCCATGGTCTATAGGTCATTCTACAAAGAGCTGCTCTCAGCCAATGGCCTCGATAGATCAGAAAACCTAAAATTTGACTTAAAAGGGGGGCAGAGAGAAATAACCAGATAGCACTGTGTGACCCTAAAGGCAGCAACCTGCTTTGTTGTTTGTCATGTGAGCCAGTGGCCCTATAGCCTTGGAATGTCACATTTGGAAAGGACCTTCTCTTCTCCAACTGCCACCCCCCTGTCCAGTATTTGAATCCCTGCCAGCACGTAGGTACCTCTGGGACAGGATGTTCGCTGTCCACCCTGAGTCAGCACATCAGAAATACCTTCCTGATATGGAGCTGAAATTTGTCCATCTGGAACTGACCCCCGCACGGGCTAGTTCTTGGGTCCCTGCAGAGTAGGCTCGAGGCCTTCGAAGGACGCTATCATGTCACCCCAGGTCATTTCTTCTCCGGGTAACACAGCCTCAGCTAGATTTCTTATGCTGCGTGTTGGCTGTTCTTGTCGTTCTCTAATTCTGCTTGTGTGTGGCTCTCACCAGCGATGCCCTCACTTTGTTACAAAAAGTAATAGATGACTAGCACAACCTCATTACACTCTATATGACTCCTACGGAACTTACTGCCAACCACATTCTTACTCATTTCCACCCAGGCTGTGCCTCAGCCACATCTCCCTGGTCTGTGATACTTGTAGTAATTAGTCTTAATATTTATAAGAGAGTGTAACATAATGGTTAAGAACCCAGGCTCTGGACCCAGATTGCCTGGGTGTGAATCATTCTACAAAGAACCATCTAATTGTTAGTTATCACTCTCATGATTGCTTGTCATCATCACTATGCTAAGCATTTTGCCTCTGTCAACTGTTTAAAATCCTCACAACAACTTCATGAGCTATTGACTATAAAATCTCAATTTTATAAGTGAGGAAATGGAATCTCCAACTATTATGTTTTGTGCCCAGGTTTAACATTACAGTCTAAACCTAGTCAGTAGCTTTAGTTTTTATTTTGTTATTGTTTTGTTTTGTTTTTAGGACAAAAGTACAGGACCTTATCTATCACTGTTACTCATAAATTTCACCTTTTAATCTGTGCTTTACCCCTACTGTGCACTGTCTTTGGGATTCTTGGTTCTGTCATCCCAAGCGACTGTCTCCTAACTTGATGCCATCTGTCCTAGTTTGAGAAGCATCCCTCCAGTATTGTCATCTAGATCAGGGGTGTCCAAACTTTTGGCTTCCCTGAGCCACATTGGAAGAATTGACCTGGGCCACACATAAAATATACTAATGACAGCTAATGAGTTATTAAAAGGGTCACAAAAACATCTCATAGTGTTTTAGGAAAGTTTATGACTTTGTGTTGGGCCACATTCAAAGCCATCCTGGGCCGCATGTCGACTGCAGGTTGGACAAGCTGATCTTTCATGCACAGATCAGAGGCTACTTGACAGCTCCCCACAGATCCTGCTCTGAAGTTCAAGTGCCATCTCCCAAAGCTCCCTGTGCCACCAGTCTTGTCACCCAGTCAGAGAAGCAAAGGAGGTGGTTGGGGATGACTGGTATTTGAATGTATCTGCATCTGGCTCCCAGTGAGCATACTTCCTCCTCCCTTTTTTGGTTTCCATTCCAGAATTCTTCCCAGGATAGAGAGCAGCTCCTAAATATGCACTTCATGGAATTGACCCTCTGGGCAGGGCCAGATGCAAGCAGATCAGAGCAAGTAGTATACAGAATCTGCAGAACACACATACCAGAGAGAATAACAACCACATTGTACAAACAGTGAAATCTAGGAGACCAGACCTGAGTGTCAAAGCTCCCAGCCACCAACTCCACTTATACAAACACAGGCCTTCTACGTCCTGACTAAACCACAGGAGGCTGAGTGAGCAGCCCTGATGTGGCCAACATTTCTGTGTAGGAGGAACTTGGGGCAGCATTCTCATTAAGAAGGAGACAGGGGGCGTGCCTTAAAACTTAGATTTATGTTTATTTGGGGTGATGTGCACAAAGGGGGTGCACAGATGGAGATCAGAGGGGCTAAATCCTCCACATAAAGTCACTTCTTAGCACTGCCACTGTGTCAACTGACCAGAAAGACTGGACTGATTTCTCCCCTGTCTCCTTGACTGGTTCTATTCTCTGACCCTGGACCATTAAGGTGATTTGGCTATGTTCAGTTACCAGCTGAGCTTTCACGGTGTCCAGATGTCAGCCACGGGTCCCCGGTGTTCCTGTGAACCGTGACAGTGGGAGCCAACCTTGTGACTATTGGAGGAGAGAGCAGGAGGCTACCGGTCTACCACGAGCCAGACTGGGCTCCTTAATCACAAAAGTGTGCTGGAGGCTGCCTGAGCTTCTCTGAAGCCGCAAAATAAGCATGCACGAAAATTCTTCTGCCCCAATGTGTTCCCCTTTTGAAACCCTCAAGCAAACCCCAGACACTCTCACGCTACAGCAGTTAGCAGCCATCAGCTGTCTGAGCCTAGTGGATCCAGGAGGATTTGGGAAAAGCAGTCTTGGTCTCGTGGATCCACATCCTGCCCAAGCAGTGTGCCTGCTATTGAGCAGTGGGCTCCCCGCACAAGCCACGAAAACTGACAGGTGAGGGCATTCTAGCCAGAAATGGAAAATGCCTGTGATCTTGGAAAATTTCTCTAACCCCTGCAGATCTTATGTGTAAAGTGGAGATAATAATTGGAACTACCTCATTAGTTGTAAAGATTAAATGCGGTAATACATGTAAAGTGTTTAGAACAGTTAGTTCCTGGCATTTAATAAGAGTTTCATAAGTATTCACTATTATTTTATGATCTTCATCGACACCATTTACTGAGTGTTTAATATGTAGCAGACACTGAGCTAAGCACGTACATGCATTCGCCATAGAACTAACTACCTTTTGAATAGGTGTTATGCTTGAGTTATGCCTCTGTTGAAGAAACAGACATTTGGAGAGGTCAAGTGACCTGCACAAAGTGAAATGGGTAAGTGATTGGTGAAGTTAAGATTTGGAGCCGTTTCCATAGATCCACAGTGTTTGCTATTATCACCCTCAGCTACAGTCCATACTAACAGCTCAACTACTGAGTACTTCCTACACTGGGCAGGGTGCTGAGCACTTTATATGCCTCATCATGTGTAATTTTCATAATCCCATGAGGTAGATACTCTTATTATCCCCATTTGACAGATGAAAGCAAGGTTCAGAGAAGCTAAGCAACCTCCACAGATGTTTATAGCAAAGAAAGCCAGGATATAAATCCAGGCCTGCCTGACTCTAAAATCTATTTTAATATCCATTGAGTTTGACTGCCAAACAGGTGAGCAGAATGCTCCTGGGCGGCTGATGACAGTAATTGGTGATCATGACTCCGGATATCCACTGCAACCCTGGGGGACACACTTTGTCTAATCAGCCTCATTTTCTGAGCTGTCATTAGGGGCAATTTCCACTTTCTCGGATACTTCATTTTCATGCACTTTCTGAAAGCTGTTGATTTGCTCCGATTAAGACAAGCTCCTGTGCCTTTCACAGGTTAGTTTGTTGTATGTGCTGTACGAATATGGAGGAATCATGAACAGTTCAGAAGGAGGCCCTGATGTGTAATATTATGCAAAGCCTTTGCCGAATTGCAATAGGAAGAATCTGCCACTGGGCTCCCAGACTGTGTGTTTCTTGACCCAGCACCTGAGGTTATGTGACTGCATCATTCCAAATGTGCATTTCAGTGTGAGGTCACAAGAGGGCAACTTGTTTGGTGACTAGCAGCTGTGCAGGCAGAATACATTCACCAGCCTGTAAATTAGTGATTCTTAACCAGCACAAATGCCCGGGCTTCAGAGGGCCTGTGAATGTTCCATATGTGTGTATACATTTCTCTGGAGAGAGAGCCCATAACTTTCATAATATATTCTCAAAGGAGTCCATGATTTAAAAACCAGTTTCAAATCCTTTGTTCTAGATTTAAAAATCACCAAGAGAGGAAGCTTCAAAAACACAAAAGCCTAAATTCTTTTTTAATGAAAATGGCAATGCCATGATGCCAGGATAGCTCTGCAGGTTGAGGGCTTTCCTTGTAACCGTGCGGTCAGGGGATCGAATCTCAGCCCTGGCCCCTGTAAACCCATATGCTGAACTGCAGTGCAACTGGTAACCACCAGGATGGCAGTGAAGGCTCTTGCCTCCCATGCAGGAGGCCCCCAGTTTAGTTCCCACCCCGTGTGGCCCCACATCCGCCTGTGTGGAATGCAACCATGTCACAACTAATTATGTACAATTATGGTGACTGCTCTGGGCCCTCCCCCTTTTGTTTCTCTCTCACCTCTCAAAAACAATAAAATAAATCTTTAAAAAAAGGAAAGAAAAGAGCAATGCCTCCTGGAGGCAGGTATGCCCCTTCCTTTATGCTATAATGAACAATTGTTCTCTCTATTCTCTGTATTTATGGAGTGTGTGTAAGTCTGTGTGTGTGTGTGTGTGTGTGTGTGTGTGTGTGTGTGTGTTAGAGAAAGAGACAGAGAAAACTATGTGCCAGATATAGAATAAATCATAGGAAATAATTTTTTTTTTTTTTAGTTTTGTTTTTTGTTTTTTTTTATTGTTTTTGACAGAGAGAGAGAGAGAGAGACAGAGACAGAGAGAGACAGAGAGAGAACTGAACTGGGGGAGCTCCCTAGTTCAGTACATGGGTCCACACTGGCCGGGGCCGGGATTCGATCCTCGGTTCCTGGCGCTGCAAAGTGAGCCCTTAACCCACTGAGCCATCCTGGCTTCCCCAGGAAATAATTTTTAAATAATATACTGTATTTTTCCATGTATAAGATGATACTTTTGTCTAAAATTGTTAGACCAAAAATTTCTTAATGTTGGGTTAGAAAAGTAGAGGTCATCTTATACATGGGAGTATCTTACACACGGAAAAATACAGTACATAGTATTTCTTTCTTTTTTTTCTTAAGGGAGAAAAAAATGATTGGAGAAAATCTTTTCCTACCCCCCTCCCCCCAAATTTGGGGAGGAAAGTTTACGCTAGATTTTCTTTCTTTTTCTTTTTTCTCAAAACAAAATTGAATAGTTATTATAAACAGGCCTTACCTGGCAGGGCTATGGTTGTTGTCTTGCACTTGTGTTATTGGGTTGTGTGAAGAAGAGATAGAAAGGGGACCTGCCAGGGAGGAAGGGCCTAAAAATGAATGAAAGTGGATACCCAGTGCCTCGTGCAGTGACCATCTGTTCATCTTCTCAGAGTCACACACAAGAGCCACCAGGCAGAGAAAAGAGCTATTTCAGAGGATGGAAAATTAAAAGCTTTGAATTAAAATTCACCCCAGGTGAATTTTTTCTGTCAGACATTGAGAGTGTTCGTGCCCTGATGTTATGGAGAAAGAAAAAAGAAAAAAGCATTTCTCTGTAATCAGTGTTTGATCAGGAATTCACAAGGACTAGTTCACTTTCTACTTCGTGTCCTAAGTCTTTTGCCAAAAAATTAAGTCAGAGCTAGGAGCCCACAGAGTATGTGTAACATAAATGCATTTTGCCTGTGTCCCAAATACAACCTCACGGGTGACAGGAGGCCATTCCTGTGCTTGTTCTGCCCTGTGCCTTGTCCTGTTGGCCAGTCCTGACTTGCCCTTCAGGATTAGGCTCTTGTCACCACCTCTGGAAAACCTGTCCTGGCCCCAGTGGCTGCATTAGGTGCTGCTTACCTGGCCTGCAGAATGCCACTCATTGCCTTTTCACACTCACCTGTAAGTTTTTATTTTTTGTGTCCCTCTTTTACTACATTCTAGACTTTCTGAAGTTAGTTTAATGCCTGGAATATAAAAGATACTCAAAAATGAGTACACTAACAAATTTGTGCTTTTTCCCTGTCCAAAAGTGATTGCAAGGATTAGTGTCCTTAACCCTCTTAGTGCTACCTTCTGCCAGTGGTACTAGTGAGAAATGCAAAGGGTAAAAAATGAGTCTACAACTAGGCTGAGCTTCCCGACACGTAAACAAATCAGCGTCAAAATTATAGTATGACTTATGCTTTGTGAAAAGTATTTAGAATTAATGATTAAAAAAAGAACAAAAATGTGTTATATAAAGCAGAGAATTCACACTTTCGATAGGACAATACGGCCCACTGCGCTTTTTGCCCGAGATGCAAAAGCCGATATATCGGCCCATCACACTAAAAGGGTTAAAGTAAAGTCGTTTAAAATCTCTTTGGTGTTAAAAATAAAGCGGGGGGAGTGGGAAGGGCATATTAACCTCCCTCAGGACTTGTCAAGGCGTTGTCAAGAGGTGAAACGATCCTAAGGCAGTGTATTAGTTATTCATTGCTATATACCGGTAAGTTCTCCAACACTTCATGTATTATCTCTCATTTCTGTTGGTCAGGGATTCAGATAATCTGTATCTTGTCTCCACATATGATGTCTGGGGCCTCTGCTGGAAGCTGAGAGCTGGGGCTGGAATCCTCAGAAGGCTCATGCACTCACACGCATGGCAGCTGATGCTGGTTGAGGGCCTCTCTGGAGCCATTAACCAGGACACACCACACATGGCCTTACGGTGTGACTTGAACTTCCTTAGAACGTGGCAGCTGGGTTCTCATTGAAGGAGTACTGACATCACAATGTCAGAAGAGTTTGTAAGTTGGAATACATTATCTTCTTGCAAGAATGAGGTAACTGCCAGTGACACTCGCATGACTGCTCTTTGTTGAAGTCGTCTATACACCCCCTCTTCAAGTCACTTCTCACTCCGTACTCACTGTCACTCCAACACCAACCACTCTGTCATAATTCTTGATTATTTCATTATCCATATTGATGATACCCTGACTTCTCAGCTCCCTCACATCCTTTCTTCCACTGATCTTCTCTTCCGCCCTTCTCAGCTACTCACTCTTGTGGTCGTTGGCTCACACCCTTGGCTTGCATTACCTCTTATTGCAGCCTTCCATAATCACTACTTAAGAAAGTAGCTAGTGGACCACGACACTTGGAGAAGTAGCTCTTACCTTGAAAAGTCTGCCCAGGCCTGATTTAAGGTGTCTCTCAGCTCCAGTAATTCTTGATCCAATCACCTTTCCGTGGTTCCTCACTTCCTCATGACCTCACCCCTCCCCACCAAACACCACATTAGATCCGAAGTCCATCATTAGAATCAGCCCTTTGCATTTGTTCTCAGTTCCCTTGCCCCCTCCCTCTTCTTTATATTCTAACAAACCCGATTACGGCCACCCTCCCCACCCCCTCCATGCCTGCCACCATGCAGCTGCTGGTCTCCCCCTCAGTTCATGACAGTAACCTCAAGCGGCACCCCAGCGGTGGCCGCAGTCAAACTTCCCCTGAAGTGGGGAAGCAGAGGTGCCACCTCAGGCCACTCTTCTGCCCCAGAGCTATCGCCCCACATCTTTGGCCCAGAGCCCAGCATATGCCAGGCATTGCTGCTAAGACCTTAGTGCACACCCAGCCCACCTTCAGGAGAAGACGAAATTGTCTTTAGAAAAGAGCTTCTTTTTGCCAACACCCCAGCTTTCTGGTGGCTTCAAAACCTATCTGGTGACATGGCATCCTCTCTGAGAGCGTCCTTTCCATTTCCGCTTCATTCTCTGTACACTCAGCCTTGCTGAGAGAGCTATTTTGACGTCTCCTTCTATTCTTAGCACCAAAGCACAAACTCACATATGCAGATAAACCAAAGTTAGAACGGCACATTCCTTTTTCAAATTCTTAAGTGAGAAAAATCGAGAACACTTGGGGGAGGGCGTAGAAGGGGCTGTAACCAAGTCACTCCAGGGTGAGGTAGAAGAGAAAGTGCCTGCAGACCTTGACACTATGAAGATGTGTCACCTTGGGCAAATCCCTCTAGCTGTCTGGGTCCCAACATCACCATCTGCAAAGTGAGGGGATAGATACAATAATTCCTACGGTCCTTTCTAGGTCTTTCATTCTGACTTGAAACAGGATGCTACAAAATTCAGCTGCCCCTATATTTCCTGCCTCTACTACGTTCATCAGTTTCTCAGGCAGGTGAAGGCTCTGCTTCACACCCAGAGGTGCAAAGACAAATAGGATCCAGTCCTTGCCCTTTAAGAGCTCACATTCCTTATAGACAAATAGTTCGATATAATCCTATAATTATGCTGTAATGTGGTGAATGTTTGGGGGAAACTACATTGGAAGTGTGATGGGAACAAAGAAGAAAAAGGGATTAGTTCTCACTGTGGAGGTTACAATCCTTGGCAGAGGAAATGGCCTTAGAGGATATTCTTAAAGGGTTCAGTGGACTTTGCCAGAGTGTGGTGGGTTTTGGGTGCAGAAAAAACATTTCAGTTATGAGAGGGGGCCCCAGGGCTTGGTGAATCTAGGGGACAAATTCCAAGTGTTCCATATGCCTGACCATTAGGCACATGAAGGGAGTATATCAGGGCATGAGGCTGGGAAGGAGAAATCTTTTCTCTTGTGTTCTCATTTAGCAAAAATCTCATTTAAAAATTATCCCAAGTTTCTCATTTTCTCAGTCAGGGCTTCTCTGCCATTCTTGATGTCTTACTCTCTCTACTCTCTGCTCTATGTTATATATGTTATCTGGATATCTGTCCCTTTTATTATGCCATCCTCCTGAAGATGTTCAAGCATAGCATTTATTAAATATGGCCATGTAATATGTAAGGCAATAAATAATGGCAGCTTCATTTTACAGAGGTAAAAGCTAAAGTAAAAATTGATTTGTATATTGCCCAATATCAGGTAAAAAGACCAGAAATAAGCCCTGGGTCCTACTTTCATGAAAATTCTATAACTTTCTTTTTTTCCTTAAAGTCAAGAGAGTAAGTAGTAAGTCATCTTGACCAGCCTGGGTAATCACATTGGCATTGTCATAAGGGTTAGATTTTGAGTCAAGTATGGCTTTAAGAAGAACTGACTGTAAGGTCAGGGGAGAAAGCATAACATAAGTTACCACTCAGCATATGGATGGTAACATTAAAATCCTGAGCCCATGAGAACAGCTGCTTCTCTTTCATAAGGAAACAGCATTGCCTTAGACTTCTCAGACAATAGCACCCAAATGAATGGTGGGTCACTAACATCCAGGATTTGGCTTTTAGTCTTAAGAGATCCAAACTGACTCAATTCGTACGAGGCGGCTGTTTAGAAAGCTCTTTAATTGTGTCTCTAGCACCATCTACTGGGAAACAAAAGTGCCCTCGTTAGAATACTTCGTTGAAAGCATCAGAAACCCAACTCAGGTAGTGAAGAGGAAGGACAAAAGGGGAAGGAGAAGTTCAGATTCTGCCTAAGAAACAGAAATTCAAGTATATTATACTGAAGTGTAACCCACCCCCCAAAATACAAACTTTCTAAATTATCAAAAACACATGTATACACACAACACAAATACAGACCATATAGTGAAAGATTTTAAAAAAACAACACTAGAATTCATAAGCACAGAAAGCATACTATGCAGTACAGGGTCCAGCAGAAGTAACGCACTTTTTAAAGATTGAGTGTGATATTGTTATGTACAGAATTATACACTTGTGATTTTGTAACAAAAGATTTGATATAGACTACCAGCTCATAAAAAAGGGGGCATTACCCTGTATAATGACAGAATGAAGACCACTTAGAACATATATATGTCATATTAATGCCATTGAAATCCCCTATTACACAAAGTCTCTCAGATGGAATCACAAAGTAAAACCCAGCAGAAAACTGCATCCAAACCAAGTGACTCTGAAAGGTTGAAAATATGAAAATTCAATGGCAAACCAAATTATAGCCAAAGTTTCAGGGGTTTCAATCTTAACATCCATAAAGGGTGATTTTAGGAATAAAAACATTAATTACATAAGAGAAGACACACTGTAATGATAAAGGATGCAGTTCACAATATTTAAGCCCATAAAGAAAACCTCAGGCAGTTTCATAAATTATAAGTAATATAGCCAATATTGACCTAGAAATGTTTTGACTCTCTTTTAATAATTCTTGAATCAAAAAAGGAAATCAAATCTCCCAACTAGGAATATCTACAAAATAACTAAATAATATAATTATTATATAATGGAAATATATACATAATATGTTGGAATATATAATAAATGGAAATGTTATATATAATACTATAATTCTATATAATGGAAATTCCTTTATGTGATATAAAGCATTGCTCACAAGAAAATGATAGCACTAAAAACATATTAATTTCAAAATGTGAAAATAAATGAATTAGGCAAGCTATTTGAAAAAGAACAAAATAAACAAAAGAGAGCAAAAGAAAAATTATTAAAATAAAAGCAGAAATTATGATTTTGGAGAAAAGAGGAAAAGTTAGTACTAATAAAACCAAGAGCTGCTTCATTGGAGGAAAAAAAAGAAAGCTAATAAAGGAGATAAAGCATTAACTAACCTATTCAATACACAAAAGTAGAAATGAGCATAGGCAAATAACACAGACAGCTGGAATTAAAAGGATCATAAATTATATATATGTATATACACCTCACTCCTAGGTGGGCCATACTTTTATTCGGTGGGGGAGTGACGGGTGGCAGGGTATACCTCTGCTATTATCTATTCTTCAGGTTTTCCAGTTGAGCTGCACTCTGGCTTTTATATATGGAGAGAGACAGAGAGAGAGAGAGAAACTTCCTCTAATGATTCATTCCCTCTGAAATAAAGAATTCTGCAAGAAGTAGATAAGGATTGAAAGTTAGTGAGTTAGTCCCACTTTTCTTCATTATACTGATGAAAAAAACCTGGCTCAGAGAGACAATTTTATCCTCTAACTTAATCTTTCTTTTCTACCTGATAAGGTGATCAACTTTTTCCCAATGAAAAGGAGGACAGCTGATTCTGGGTGGTGAGCACATAATGCGAAGCATAGGTGATGTGATGTGGACTTGTACATCCAGAAACTATCTAATTGTTACCAATCAATGTCACCCCAATAAATTTAACAATAAAAAAAAAAAATTGATTGCGCAACCAAAAAAAAGAAAGAAAAGGAGGACATCTAGTATTACATATCGAAAAGGAGGACATCTAGGA
>PVKE010044056.1:0-13152 GCA_004027555.1 Craseonycteris thonglongyai | reverse complement strand
TTCAGTGCATATTTATTTCTATTTTACTTTTGACAGATAGAGAGAGAGACAGAGACAGAGACAGTTAGAGAACCGAACTGTGGGAACTCCCCAGTTCAGCATGTGGGTCCTGCCTGGGCCGGAGCCGGGATTCGATCCCCGGTCCTCGTGGCCTCAAAGCGAGCGCTCAACCCGCTGAGCCGTCCCGGCTTTCCCCATATGCTCCAGATTATACACACATATATACGCACACGTGGAGAATTAGTGGAAAATTGGAATCAACTTTTATATGTATAAGGCTTTGCTATTACTTACCTTTTTGGCTGTCTCCTTCAAAATTAAATTAATTGAATAAAACTGATCACTTTTCCTGGAAACCCTCTAACATGTAATGGACTGAATAATACAGAGGGCCCCAAAGCTAGCAATGAGGAGTCGCCCCTCAAAGGCACTGTGCCTGCAATCCTCCAAGAGAAAAGAGGCCAGGCCTGGTCCACTGGCCGTCCTCAGGGATGGAAATCAAAGGCCAGCTCAGATCTCACTCACCTGTGGCTTTTCCAAACCTAGATACTTATTATGATTTAACAACACCTGGATACTTTCCCTCCTACTTCACAAAAGCACTACTAATTCCTAGCACCAAGCTAAGTTCTTAGTCCATTCTGGCTGCTATAACAGAATAAACAGATATTTATAAACAACAGGAATTTATTTCTTACAGTTATGGAGGCGGGGAAGTCCAAGATCAGGGTGCTGGCAGATTTACTGTCTTGTGAGAGCCTGCTTCCTGGGTCATAGTTGTCTTCTCATTGTAACCTTACAGGGAGGGAGAATGAGAGCCTAATCTCAGGGCACTAGTCCAATTTATCAGGGCTCCACCCTCATGATCTAATCACCTCTCAACGGCTGAACTTCTGATATTGGAGGGTAGACTGTCAGTTAACTGGCACCCACGGGGATTGGTAGATGCCAGATAAATGTGAGCAGACTCTCCATTAACCATCACTCTCAATCAACCAGCAAAATCTCAACAACCGGCCAGATAATTTTTGTCAGTTGCCTGAGTGCCGGTTAATGGAGAGTCTACTGTATATGAATTTGGGAGGAGGGGGAGACGTATTCTACAGCACCCTGTCACTCCCCTATTATCATAAAGATCCACTTGTCTAAACACCTTTGTTACCTAGGCCCAGTTCTCGTTTTCTTACCTCTGATGCTGCTCTGACTCTACACACTTAACACACTTCCTATAGATCCCTCCAATTGGTTCCCTCTTGAGCTAAGTCAATTGCTTTCCAAGCCACCTTCTTCCCTGAGAACACACTGACCTATTCCAATTACTCTGCTACACTAGGGAGAGATTTTTTGTCATTTCTCCATGTTCTAAAATACAAAGTTCATAGTTCCTTTGTGCTATCAACCTTCTGAATGATTTCCCACTCTCTCTGACAACAAGGCAGGTACCACTCTACATCTTTTTGGTCAGTTGGTGCTGTGACTGTCCCAGGTGAGCACGTTCTCTCAATTTACAACCTGACTTCTTAAAGGAACCATGCTTCCTGTTCTCTGCAATGCCTGATACCGCTAATCAACCAGAAGAGACTGGCATTAAACAAGTGGATTCTGTACAGCCCATGGGGCAGATTTTCAGAGACTCCCTTTTTTGTGTGCTTCTAGCTATAATGTCAGTGAGAAAGCGGGGTCTGTCAGCGTCACGGTGCAGAGGACAGGAAACCTGAACCAGTATGCCATCGTCCTGTGTCACACTGAGCAAGGCACTGCCAGCTCCAGCTCCAGGGTCAGCTCCCAAGCTGGGCAGCAGGACTACGTGGAGTACGCTGGCCAGGTAGGTGGGCAGGGGACCTCTGATTCCTGAGCTGCCTGCAAGGGCTGTGGTTGTAAGCTACTGTGGCACTCGCCACTTCTTTTTACCCCACCTCCCTTCCCATTAGCATCCTTCCTCAATTGTCCTATGTTTCATTCCCACAGTATTTTGTTCTTCAAAGTCTGTATAATCTCCATTGATATTTTAGCTGCCAAAGCTTAAGCTTTCTAGCTTCTCAGTCTTTACATTGTGCTTCATGATCCCCCATCCCCCCCCCCCCCAAAAGAAAGAAAATCTGCAAAGCATCATGTTCTGCACACTGCCTTTGGAATCCTAACCTTTCCTCTCTTCACCTGAAAGGAAGGAAGAAGGAGTGTAGTGAGAGCAGTTGGGAAGCTCTTGGATAGGCTGGGTGAGAATGATGAGAGCTTAGGCTTCAGTCACAAAATGAAGATAGAAGTGGGTGGATTCAACAGATGAGGAAGCCATCAACAGATGGGATTTAGATAGGGGGCAGAAGGGAAAGATGGATGGTGATGCCCCGTGCAAGGAGGGAACACCCTAAGGAGAGCAGGTTTGGGGAGGAGGTGATCTTGACTTTTCTTTGGACATGTTGAGTTTGAGTTGCTTTAGAGACAATAAATTGACACTATGTAGATAGGTTGGTAAGGAATGCAGAGAGGAGTTCTGGAGTAGAGAGGTAAGTTTGCAAGGTTCTGTTGTAACAGTGGTGGTAATTAGCACCAGGGTGTGAGTGAGAGAGAGAAAAAGGAGAGAATAGGAGCAAAAGAGACAGGAGGAGGCCTTAAATAGTAAATTCTATTATGGCAAGATGCCCTATGTTTGTCATCTTTTATTATGACACAATGCCTGGAATTTATTAGGTAATTTATTAAATGTCTTTTTTTTTCCCAAAGTAATTTCATTATTCTTATGGCAATATAAATCAACATGAAGCCTAAAGGGGAGTGGGCTCTCTTGAGGCATTTCAGCTGGACTAAGCTAAGGCCTCTTATGTCAAATTTAAATGAGAAATTAGGAAAGAACAGATAAGCTAAGGAGTCTTTTAACAAAACCGATAAGAAAGGGCATGGACTTGTGTTTTTCAATGACTGATCAAAGGCAGTATGTTCTAGATCCAAAATGGAGATACTTAGATGTTTCATTTAGTTGGGAGTGTTTTGAAATGTGGAGCTTAGTAGAACTTAATTTGATAGCTGATTAGATATGTAACAGTCATTTTCTGTTGATGAAAATTGTGTTTTTTCAAGAGCTTTATGACTTTATACTATTTCCGTTGTCTCGGTTTACATGAAATACAATCCAGGCCCATTTCCTGCCATTTCAATTTTGAACAAATCCATAGCCCTGGTTCCATTTGAAGACTTTTATATTTTATTTTTAGACAAAGTAAAACCAGAATAAATCCCTGTAAGTTCACAATTATACATATTAAAAAAATTACTGTTTATACCAGGCTAATTTTATTCACATTATAGATCTAGCCCATCTTCATGGGAAAGGACTTAGCCCAATACATAGTTAAAATTCAGTCTAGCTTGTTCACACTGTAAGTTTTTCTGAATTTAAATACCATCATTCAATACACTGAGATTCTGTGTCAATTTTGATGGTGCAAGAAATATGATGGTAATAGTATCTTGCATGTGTTCAGTGCTTTAAAATAGACATAGTACTTTTGTTAGACATTTTCTACTTTAGTTCTCCCAATTAGTATGTTAAATAGGGATACTATTACTGTTACTTAGCTGATGAGGAATAGAACGCTTGTAGAGCTTCAAAGCCTAACCCAGCTTGGAAGTAACAAAAAGAGCACTTAAGACTGGAACTTCACACTCCAAGTTCAAAGATCTTTTCAAGTTAAACTTGCCACACATAGAAGGGGAACAAACTAATCAAATGACTCTTGCTATTTCAAGTGACTTAACAAAACAGTCTATGAATAGTTACCTACATGATTTTCTACAGTTACCAAATGGCAGGAGATGTCTTTGCCCTCCCTGCGTCTGGAGAGTGAATCAGTCCTAATGTGCAGATGAAGAATGGAGAAGATGGGCAGGTGTTCCAGGACGTACAGCAGGAAGTTGGGGCTAGAAGAACTGGCTATTTCCTTCAGTGCTCTGCCTATTGGACTGGGCCCTCTTTTCACATGATGCTCTGGGGAAGCAGAGCAGGGGAAGCTGGCTTAACTCCTTGCTGTTTCCTTTGTAACAGGTGCAGTTCGATGAGCGAGAGGCCACCAAATCCTGCACCATTGTCATCAACGATGATGACGTGTTTGAGAATGTCGAGAGTTTCACCGTGGAGCTCAGCATGCCAGCATATGCCCTCCTAGGGGAGTTCACCCAGGCGAAGGTCATTATCAATGACACTGAGGATGAACCCACATTAGAGTTTGAGAAGAAGAGCTACCAAGTCAACGAGAGTGCTGGTTTTCTCTTTGCACCTATTGAAAGAAAAGGTCTGTTGGCTCCAAGGGTGACAAGGAGCTATACTAATAGCTAACATTTTTTTAATCCTTTTTATGTGCCAAGTGCTGATGTACCATATTAACTCATGTGTGTAAGTACTTTACATGTATTAGCTCGTTTAAAACCCCAGCATAATGCTAATAATGATCCTACCTATAGTGAGTACTCTCAGGCTCCTTTCCTTAGTTCAAGTTGTTAGCACTCCCATTTATTCTCTAATGGGACTAGAAAACTAGTTATATTGGGCCTCACTAAGGCCCAATAATTCACTGAGTGAATTATTCATGCACTCTGGATTCTTTATCAATCACCCAACTTATAAACTATTTGTTAGCCTTGGTCAAGGAGGGAAGTTTCAGTTCCTAAGAACTGTTTTCTCATCTCAGTTGTTGAAACAGAAAAATGTATTTAAAGACTTCCCTAGGTGAGTATCACACATAGAGCTTAGATGATAAATAAACTGTGTGCTAAATAAAGGGCAGTTCTTAAGGGGCTGAAAATCAAAACAAAGACTATATGGATTTATGATTGTGTGATGTTGAGACTTTAAAAAGCATGGAAATTAAAACATCATTCAAAGCCACACAATGACTGTAAAGGATGATGTTTAGTTGTCATTGTCTCTGATGACTGGGTATTAGTATAACAAACACTGTAGACCGTGCAAACCCTTGGTGATGCCACTTGGAAAACAAGCAAGCCCCATTGATTGCTCTGGGCCAGCACGCTGGGCCCAGAACAGGCTGTCACCCAGGGCAGTGGCAGCACTAATAAGTAAAGCCATTTGTACAGAGAGGCTGGTTTTATTTTGTCTTATCTTTTTTTTTTTTTTTTTTTAACAATCTTGTTTTTCCCTGGAAATTACAGTGTGGAAGTGTATTCAGAAAGGCAGTGAACTGTGCTCATAGCACTACCTTCAGGATACAATTACTTTGCTACTTAAAGTACCAAATATGTCTCTTATCTTTCCACCCACTGTGTTCTTAGATGGTAGGCAATGAGACTTGTGAATTAACAGAGCACAAAATTCAGAGTAGGAAATCCATTTTAAGTTGTTTAGTGAAGTATCTGGGGTATATTAAATCCTCAAGGGGTTTATACCATAAGCTCAAAAGAGGCTGCAATTCGGGAAGGTTTTATGTCAGGGTGTGGACAGAAATAGTGATGAAATGTGTCAGAAGAAACCAAGCTCACTAATTTATCAGAGATTTTAAAATTTGAGAAGCACTCATTCAAATGCTTTGCTTTTCTTGCCATTTTGTATTTCAGGGGATTCAAGCAGCATTGTATCTGCAATTTGCTACACAATCCCTAAGTCAGCTATGGGAAGCAGCCTCTATGCTTTAGAATCGGGCTCTGATTTTAAATCTAGAGGAATGTCTGCTGAGAGTCGTGTGATACTGGGCCCTGGTGTCACCATGTCCACCTGCGATGTCATGCTCATTGATGACAGTGAGTATGAAGAGGAAGAAGAGTTTGAGATTGCCCTGGCAGATGCTTCCGACAATGCTCGCATTGGAAGGGTGTCATCAGCCAAGGTGCTAATTGGTGGTCCCAATGATGCCTCCACTGTGTCCCTGAGCAACACAGCTTTCACTGTCAGTGAGGACGCAGGTAATGGACAGCATCTCCATCGCCCATCTTCTGATCTCATGAATGATTTCCTCTCAGATTTGAATGTCCTTAAACGTTGAGATTACCATTGCTTTTTGTTTGTTTCTTTGTTTTTGAGTGAGAGAGAAAGGGGAGGACCCAGAGCAGTCTCCATAGTTGTACATCATTAGTTGTGCATGGTTTTATTCCACACAGGTGGATTGGGACCCTGCTGGACGGGAACTGAACCAGGGGCCTCCTGCATGGGAGGCGAGGCCCTTTGCCGCTGAGCCATCCTGGCAGTTACCAGTTATGCTGTAGTTCAGCATGTGGGTTTGCACAGGCCGGGGCCAAGAAGCAATCCCTGGACCTTGCAGTTGCAAGGCAAGTGCTCAACTGCTGAGTTATCCGGCATCCTGAGAATGCCATCGTTGATCTGAGGCATTATATAATGCTAGACATTGCTACCAAATATGGAAGGTGGTGAAGAATAGCAAGTTTCATTCACTTCTCTTTCTATGGTTACTAATGGCAGGGAGGAATCTGGCTTAGAGACTCATTGGCTGACCTCTGTGATCAAGAGGGAGGGCATGGTACTAAGCATTCTGGCTTGCAAAAGAGGGAGATGTGATGTTGAAAATGGTATGTAATTTACTATCATTCTAGTTACTAAAACAAATTCTAGAATTTCAGTCTCTTCACCAAGACACTTTCTCATTCAATAAGAGCCCAAAGGAGGCAATGAGCAGATTTCTTCCAGGCAGGCTTTCTCCCTCTTCCGACTCCACAAGGATCTCAAAGTCTTCTGCATGCTGCTGCAGACATCCTGTCAGATGGGACAGGACCTGTGATGAGTATCTGCTGATCACAGCCACTTGATCAAGGCCTTTCACCACTTGATATTCTGAGGAATAGAAGAAATTAATATTTTTGAGTACTTCCTGAATGCCAAGTATCATGCAATGTGCTTTCCATGTATTCTCATTTAATCTTCTGTGGGAAAGATTAGGGAAGCGCATGGAGGTCCAGAAAGGTGAAACAAATAATCAAAGATCAAGCAGAGCTGGGATAAGAACCCAGACCTTTCTACTATGCCATGTTTCCTTTCTCATATACCGAATGACCAGCCGTGAATGCATGTCACCCCACAATATACTAGCTAGAAAAATATGACTGAAAATAGCAAAAAATCTACATGTATATCATTAGGACCCTCTGAAGCGGACCAGGAGATGAGTTTTGTTTCTAAGCTAAGCAATAAGCACATATGGTTTAAGCAATGATGTGTACACCACTCAGATAAAACAAGAAAATCAAACCAGTTAGGAACATTTAATTAGGAACATTCAGCTTCAGGCCCCATGGAGTCCCCTATCTGGTTTTTCCTTAATTGACTATTTTCTAGCTCATCAGAGAGGTGTTAGTCTCTGAGTTTCTTCTCCCAAAATAGGTTTGAGATGTTTTTCAATGGATCCTCCCCACTTAAATTCATTGTTCTCCTTCATGAAGCCATGAAACCACTTTCCCCTGGGTTCTCTCTCTCCAGCACAACCTCTTTGAGACCTTCCTCCAAGTCTGCTGTCCATCTTAATGTCAGTAAGAGGGGTGGTGCCACCTGTCAGTCTTACTCAGAGTAAGCACATGGGCAGCACTGAGGTTGGACTCTGTACGTCATCAGGCCGCTGCCATAAAGAACATTGTTGTGACAGCTTCGCTGATTCTCTGGCTCAAGGTTGACCATTGAAATCTGTGCATCTCACTACAGGCACAGTGAAGATTCCAGTGATCCGCCACGGGACGGACCTTTCCACTTTCACATCCGTGTGGTGTGCTACGCGGCCCTCAGACCCAGCTTCTGCCACTCCAGGCGTTGACTATGTTCCCAGCTCTAGGAAGGTGGAGTTCGGGCCAGGTGTCACTGAGCAGGTGAGCATTCAGCAATGAGAGGCTGGATGCGTCTGTTGATGTGGTCTGTAGTCTCTTCTCCCAACGCCCTGGAGGACTCTGAACTCCCTGTGCAACATTACTATCTTCTTTTTCTCCCAAAACATAAACATAGAAGCAAGAGAACAAATCTAGAGGAATGTTCTACAAGGCCTCCCAGTGACATTTCCATCTCATGTCCAGCACCACAGATTTAGGATGGAAATCACACTTGTTTGATGTAAATATCTATAAACAAACCACCTAAGGGTGTGTTATAAAAAGAGTATAATTTTATGGATAAAAAACTCAATTTCAGACCACCAAAGCAAGGCAAGTTGTCACCTTTGTCCTAATCTTCCAAGAGCAAATGAGTGTTATATATTGGGCATTCTGTAAGGTTTGCTTTGACTTTTCTTTTTTTTTTAATTAACATAAAGTTAACATATAATATTAGTTTTAGGTATACAACATAATGATTCAGTGTTTATATTTATTGCAAAGTGATCACCACAGTAAGTGTAGTTAACGTTATGATTTTTCTTCTAGTATTGCACCCTGACTATCTTGGATGACACTCAGTATCCAGTAATTGAAGGGCTAGAGACCTTTGTGGTTTTCCTCAGCTCAGCACAAGGGGCCGAACTGACCAAACCCTTCCAGGCTGTCATTGCAATTAACGACACATTCCAGGATGGTAAGAGATTGGGGATGCCTGCTTGTGACTTAGACTATAGTTCTATTTCTGTCTTAACTTCCATGTGCATGGCATAGGAAGTCATTCATATTTTTATTCAAGATATGTGTGTGTGAGTATATGTGTGTGAGCACATGTGTGCACACAATTACATAGAAATATGGAAAAGAAATAACTTTTCATGTGACACTGGTAGACACACAAAAAATGTCTGAGCTTTGGTGAGGCTGTGTCCTCAAGAAACTCAACATCTCACTGGGGGATAAGACCCTTAACCAGAAAAATCAGAATATTTTGTCATGAATGACGGAATAGTGCTATAAGTCCAGTACTATGGGAACAGAGGGGACTGAACAGTAACTATGTGTATAAGAATCATAGAAGATTTCACAAAGGAGTTGATGTTTAAGCTGAGTCTTCAGGTGTGATAGGAGTCAGCCTAATGGATAAAATACAGCTTCTCAAATGGAGAGATAGTGTCTATATAGGGAGTAAAATTTTGAAAGATGCATATTCGGAAAATAGTGAGATGTTTTCTTTTGCTTTGAACCTGGCAGGAGGTGAGTAGAAGGAAATGAAATGTGAAGATGGGTTTGAGTCAAGTTCTGAGAGGCCTTATGTTCTAACCTAAGGAATTTGTAAGCAAAAGGAAGAACAGATGCTTACAAGCAGAGGGGTGGAGGAATATTTGTTTTAGGAAACTAATACTGGCAGTCTTGTAGATGATGTGCAGGAATGAATAGACACAGGTATACGAACAAAATGTGAGTTGCCACTCAAGATCTAGCCTAAGTAACATGAGGATGAACAGGCAAGGACAGTTGATTTGGGTGAAGATCTGACGAAATTTAGAGTTGTTAGATTCTAGGGTTGGGTGGAGAAGATGGAATCAAACCTCCTACCTCAAGCAGGAAGTAGGAGAATCCTAATCAGCATCCCTTGTGGCTGACAATAGAGCCTGTTATTACATGTGAACCCTTCCAGTGACCGAAAAAGTCACCATAAAGGGACAGGCATCCCCAGAGGGTGATCTTTCATGTTTGCATTTATTTTAAATTTATGTATTATTTATGTATTATGTATTATTTATGTATATAGTAAAAAAAATGACAGAAAAAAAGGTATACACTGAAAACTAACTCTCCCTCTACTCCTACTATCTCCCAGCCCTCCAGTTCCCCTGGAGACAACCATTTTAGCCACTTTTGATTGTGTGTGCCCTTCACAAGAGAAAGAAATAATAATGGTATGCATATCTCCAAAATGTATCTCCTTTTAGAGCTAGGTTTATTGAGGTATAATTTGTATAAGTTAAAACTGACCCTTTCTAGTGTGTCATTCTATGAGTTTTGACAAATGCATACAGTGTTGTACCCACCGCTACAACCATGAAGTTAAACAATTCTAACACCCACAGCTCTCTCGTGCCCCTTTGTCGTCAGCCTGTCCTCCATCCCACGTCCTGCAAACCACTGATGTGTTTCTGTCCCTAAAGTTTTTCATTTTCAGAATGTCTTATAAATGGAACCATGTGATAGGTAGTAGCTGGAGTCTGCCTTCACTTAGAATGCTGCCCTTGAGAGTCCTCTGTACTGTTGCAGGCGTGAGCAGTTCATTCCTTTCACTACTGAGTAGTTTCCCATTGCGTGGATATACCACCATCTGTTTATCCGTTCATCTATTGGATGATATTTGGGTTGTTTCCAGGTTTTGGTAATTATAGTGGCGATAGGTATTTGCATACAGGTTTTTGTGTAAATACAGGCTTTCATTCCTCTGGAGCAAATACTTAGGAAGGGAGTTGCTAGGTCGTGTGATAATTGTTTAGCATTATAAGAAACTACCAGCCTGTTTTCCAAAGTGATTCTAACTGTTTTGCATTACCATCAGCAGTATGAGAATTTCAGCTACTCCATGTCTCTACCAACATTTGGTGCTGTCAGGTTTCTAACAGTTTGTTTGTTTTTTGCTTTTGTTTTTTAGTTACTTCAATATGCATGTAGTGAATGACAAATGACATTGAAATCTGTTCGGATGTTTACTTGACATTCATCTATCCTCTTTGGCAAAGTATAATTAAAAACCCCATTTTTTAAAATTGTTTTTTGACACAGAGAGAGAGACAGACAGAGAGAGACAGAGAGAAGGGGGAGGGCCCAGAGCAGTCTCCATAGTTGACAGCGTTAGTTTTCCATATAGTTTCACTCCACAGGTGGGCGCAGGGCTGCACAGGGCAGGAACTGGGCCAGGAGCCTCCCGCATGGGCCCCAGCAAGAACTGAACTGGGGGCACCCCTCAGCTCAGCATATGGGTCCTCATGGGCCGGGACTGGGATTTGATCCTCGGTCTCCAGGTTTGCAAAGCGAGCGTTTAACCCCCTGAGCCATCTCAGCTTCCCCCCCACAAAAACATTTTTAATTGGGTTGTTTTTTCTTCTATTATTGCATTCTTGTAGATTCCAGAAAAAAATATTATGTTTTGCAAATATTTTATCCCAAACTTTTGCTTCTTTTTAGTTCTTTTAACAATGTCTTTCAAAGGGCAATAGTTTTTCATTTTGAGATGGTCCCATTAATTTATATTTCTATTACAGATCGTGGTTTTAGTATTTTATCTACAAAGCTTTGCCTAACCCAGAGTTTCAAAGATTTTCTTTTATGTTTTGTTCTGGAAGTTTCATAGTATAATTAAGTTTTTTTGTTTGTTTGTTTTGTTTTTTATTGTTAAATTTAATGGGGTGACATTTGTTGGTAACAATTAGGTTTATAATTAAGTTTGTATTTAGGTTTGTGATTCATAAAATGATAACTTCTTAACCACAAACAGAATTATAACAATTACTCTATTTTTTATTGCATGTTACTTCAGAGTTTACAGAGTGATTGATCTATTAAGCATTATCTTATTTGTTCATAGCCCCACAGTTTTACCTTTGTTTCTATTTTATGAATAAAGAGACTAAGAATCGGGGGAAAGAAGTATGTCATAAAGTCTCTTATATGAAGAGACCAGTATACGTTCTAGGACTTTGAG
The DNA here is from genome assembly GCA_004027555.1 of Craseonycteris thonglongyai. Classification (NCBI taxonomy): domain Eukaryota; kingdom Metazoa; phylum Chordata; class Mammalia; order Chiroptera; family Craseonycteridae; genus Craseonycteris; species Craseonycteris thonglongyai. The sequence continues at coordinate 1,610 of PVKE010044056.1, read as the reverse complement.
CTTCAAATCTGTAGTCTGTACACTAGAGTAAATGGTCCTATTTGTGCAGTAGTAGAATCTGTGAGATTTTTTTTCCTTAGTAAAGTTTAGAAAGAAGGAAATTTAGTTCTTCCTTTTATTCTTGACAAGCATTCTTATTCTTTTGCATAAAAGGATAACTGATTTTTCTCTGATGAAGTGGAAAGTGAATGCAAAGTCAGAAATACTAAAATTTAATCTCAACCCTACCACTCCCTTGCTCTTTTGGCCTTCAGGTTACTGAGCTTCATTTTGTTCATCTACAAATAATGAAAATACCTACCTTACAATATTGTTGTAAGGAATAAATTAGATAAAATATGTGAAAATACTTACCATAGTACCTGGCACATAGTTGATTTTATTACATACGATATTAATTTCTTTTCTTCTTGACACATCTGTAATTAATCTCACCTGACAATGTGACTCCAGAAACACACACAAACTTCATTGTACTCAGAAGACTCCTTTTAGATTTTTTTCATATTTTATTAATGTACATTAGAGTTACAAACTTACAAAATGAATATATTACATAAAATATCATTTTTCAGGAAGACTACACTAATACATACTTAGTTCAGAATTTATCCCAGAGAAGGAAGTCCCCACTCCTATTTTAGTCAGCCATCATAGTGCTCAGCAATTACTTCTGTTGGTTATCCTTCTTCCTGGTGATTGCTAACATTCATTGAGTCCCTTCCATGCACACATTCTAAGGTAGAAAGATTTTACAAGCTCTTTAGCTTGTGAAACTAAGGTTGAATAATTTAAGGTCACACAGAGAAGTGATGGAAGCACAGTTAAAACCCAGGTATATTCTATCGAAGTTCAATCTTCTGATTTTATACCCAACCATACTGACTTTTCACAGAGCACTTTTAGCTGGCCCTCTATAGAACAGTGCTTAATGTCAGTCAAGATCTTCATAAAATCACCTTTCAGCTTTCTGAAGTGATCTTAGCTCCTTTCGTCTTTTTCCACCAGGCTGATTTCAGCACCTGAAATCATCTAAGTAGCTCATCTCAGAAGAGTTTCCTGTTTTTGTCTTCCCCTTCTTTTTTGGTACTTGGAATTAGACTTCAGTATGAACCTGAGGAATGCTAAGCAGAGCAAGAAAGGTCTTGTGGCCACTGGCCACTATAGTGTCTGTATAAGCAACTGCGTCCTACCTGCTCATTAATGCCAAAGAATCAGAGGCAGCATTTCTGCTAAACCTCGCTTAACCATTGCCCATAAAGAAGCCACCACATTCATACATTTACACAATGGAATACTACTCAGCGATGAGAAATGATAAATTACAGTCATTTCTGGCAACATGGATGGACCTAGAGACCATCTTATTAAGCAAAATAAGTCAGACTGAAAGAATCAGGAAAAATATGACCTCTCTTATAGGTGGAATATAAAAGTGAAAGAAACAAAGACATAGAGACCTATGGACATACTCAATAGCTTGGTGATTGCCGGAGGGAGGGGAGGAAGGGGGAAGGAGAGAGGGAGGGGAGATGGGAGAGGGCACCAGCATTATGGACACACTCAATGGTTTGGTGGTTACCAGGATAGGGGGGAGGAGGGGGGGACAG
>PVKE010044055.1:0-13159 GCA_004027555.1 Craseonycteris thonglongyai | reverse complement strand
ATCTTACACCTGTTAGAATGGCTATAATCAACAAGACAAGGGATAACAAGTGCTGGAGAGGCTGTGGACAAAATGGAACCCTCATACACTGCTGGTAGGAATGTAAACTGGTACAACCACTATGGAAGGCTGTATGGAGATTCCTCAAAAAATTACAAATGGAATTACCATATGACCCAGCCATCCCTCTACTGGGCATCTACCCAAAAAACCTGAAAACCTTAATCTTTAAAGATGTTTGTACTCGCATGTTCATCGCAGCACTGTTCACAGTGGCCAGAACATGGGAATAACCAAAATGCCCTTCGATAGATGACTGGATAAAGAAGATGTGGTACATTTACACAATGGAATACTACTCAGTGATAAGTAATGATGAAATACAGTCATTTGTGGCAACATGGATGGACCTAGAGACCATCTTATTAAGCGAAATAAGTCAGAATGAAAGAATCCGGAAAAATATGACCTCACTTATAGGTGGAATATAAAACTGAAAGTTACAAAGACACAGAGACCTATGGACACACTCAATAACTTGGCGATTGCCTGAGGGAAGGGGAGGAGCAGGGAGGGAGAGAGGGAGGGGAGGTGGGAGAGGGCACCAGCATTATGGATACATTCAATGGTTTGATGTTTACCTGCATAGGAGGGAGGAGGGGAGAGGGAGAGTTGTGCGGGGGGGTGGGGGGGAGTTGGCACCAGATATATGGTGTTGGAGGGGGACCTGATTCTGGGAGCTGGGCACATAATGCGATGCATGGGTGATGTGATGTGGAGTTGTACATCGGGAAACTAATTGTTACCAACCAATGTCACCGCATTAAATTTAACAATAAAATATAATAATATTAAAAAAAAAAAAAAAAAAAGAGCGACCAAAATGGTGGCATGAGAGAAGATCTTTAAAATCTCCCTGGAAGTTACAATAAATTTAACCACTATAAGTAAACAAAGGACTCCCTAAGTAACACACTATCACAGCTGAGAGACCCACACACCACAATGAAACATCTAACAGTGGGAAAAGTGGGGCAAATTGGTGAGAAGAAAAGGTTGAATTCCTGAGACAGCACTGCAGGACATGACCTAGAGCTTTGTATAGTCTCCAAGAGAGAAAAGGAGTTGCAGAGGCCGGGTTGTGAGATATTGCCTGGGGCTTATTGCAGTTCCTAGAAAAAGGAGTGAGACAATGTATGGTGCACTTTCTCTTGCCCAAGCATTCCAGCCTAAAGGAATTAGCTTATTTATTTTTATTTTTTATTGTTTTTGACAGAGAGAGAGAGAGAGAGAGATACAGAGACAGAGAGAGAACTGAACTGGGGCATTCTCCAGTTCAGCGTATGGGTCCACACGGGCCGGGGCCGTGATTCGATCCTTGGTCCTCAGTGCTGCAAAGTGAGCGCTTAACCCACCGAGCCATCCCAGCTTCCCCAGGAATTAGCTTATCATAGAGCTGAACCCAGAATTCAGGGAAGAGTTCTGAGGGCAAAAATCAAATACAGAAGAGCATAATCTCACACTTCCCTCACTTTTCTCAGTTCCACTCAAAAGATGAAGACACAGAGCTTGGTTGCCTATTTCAACACTCTAAAATTTACCATCTCAGACCTTCTCCCATTATTAGCTGTGAAAACCCCCCAAACTGCAGCTGTGAGTCCTTTGAAGAGCAGAATATCTACAGCCCTGAGAGTTGTGGTAGTTTCCGTGCAGCAGCCACACAGTGCAGCTAATTCTGGCAATAGGAGAGAGAACTGTGAGCTGACAGTGGCCATTATCTAATTATTACTTAGAGTCATAAAGACTCCTGACCCCTCCTCTAATGCATCCCACTTAAATCCATTTCAGCTGAAATCATCAAGGGCAGCTGAAACACACAGGTGCTGTTGCTTCATGCTGCAGGGGCAGCATTGGAGTTTCAGGGGCTCAAAGTTCCATTGCACATCACACTCTTTCATGGGGGTGCTGCACTGAATGTGAGGTGACTGTGTCAAAGAGGAGAACTGTGCTTCACAGGAAAATACCAACCATGAGAAAAAAATAATGTGAGAAAATAACATTCTCTAGAAATACTGACAGAAAAACAAAAGAAAGACAGCTTCATGTCTGCTTGCTGCAGAATCCACTTCTATAGATGTCTAGAAAGAAAAACATATTAATTGCAATGATTAAACAGGGAGGGAAAGCTGCCCAAATACAAACAAGCAAAGAAAAATTTCCAGAAAATAAATTTAAAGACATGGAAATGTTACTTAAATGATGGGGAATTCAACATTGCAGTTCTGAAAAAAATCATCTAGAAGCAAGAAAACCTGGGCAGTTTATAAATGCAGAAAGGAAATTAGTAAACAACTGGTACACTTAACAAACAGATTAAAATAAAAAAAAATTAAATTTCTGAACATAAAGAACTCAAAAAAGAGATAAAAAATGAAATAACTAGCTTAAGATACAAAGCTGACCCTATGAAAAAAAATTAATGTCAAATATAGGAATATATAAATGACACAGTTCAGAGAAAAAAGCGACTTGAGAGTTAAAACAATGAAAGATTTTTAGAAGTACAATTTGACTTCATCAGAAAGTACAATATAAGAATACTAGCTATACCAGAAGGAGAAGCGAATGAGAAGGGCACAGAGAGTCAACTTAAATAGAAAATTGGCAAGAACTTCCCAACTTATAAAAAAAACTAAATTTTCCAAGTTAAGAAGCAAATATAAAGTCTAACTATAATACATCAATTTTTTAAAAGATTTATTTTATTGATTTTTGAAAGACAGAGAGACAGAGACAGAGAGACAGAGAGAAGGGGGAGGGCCCAGAGCAGTCTCCATAGTTGACAGCATTACTTTTCCATATAGTTTCATTCCACAGCTGGGCACAGGGCTGCGCAGGGCAGGAACTGGGCCAGGAGCCTCCCACATAGGCTCCAGCAAGAACTGAACTGTAGGCACACCCCAGCTCAGCATGTGGGTCCGCATGGGCGGGGCTGGGATTCGATTCTCGATCCCCAAAGCTTCAAGACGAGTGCTTAACCTACTGAGCCATCCCAGCTTTCCCTAATACATCAGTTCTAAAAAGACTTCTTCAAAGTACATTTTGGGGGGTGGGGGGTCATGTGGATGGGTCATTAAATGTAAAAAAGAACAAATAAATAAAACAAACAAAAAATAGTAGTATAGTTTGGAGTCATTGAAATAAATAGTACAAATAAATATCCCAATTCCTACTCCTCTGAGAATCTTATTTCAGTGCATCTATCTTTTTTTGAAAAGCAGTTCTTCATATCTTAGCAGGCAGTTTTATGTGAGTTAAAAAAAAGCGGGAGGTTGGAGGGGGGCAGCGCAGGAATGGCTCAGACCGTCAGACCTGAGGGACGAATTAACTATCAAACAGCAGTTTGGAGGCCGAGTACACACTCGAGGTCCAAATAAAAAAGAATCGGCTGATCTTGGCAGGATACACGTAAATTTCCATATTATTTTTTCCATAGATTAAAAGGTCTCCATGGGCCGAATGAAGGCCTCGCGGGCCGCATCCAGCCCGGGTCATAGTTTGGAGACCCCTGGCTCAGAGGTTTAAGCGCTCACTTTGCAGTCCCGGGGACTGAGGATTGAGTCCCGGCCTGGTCCCAACCTCAGCTGTGGCCTGTACAGACCCAATAATAATAATAAAAAAGGTGAACTGCAAAGAAAGAATTCTCAAAGCAGCGGGAGGGGGGACTGTAACTTATAAAGGAAAGCCCATCAGATTACCATCATACTTCTCAGCAGAAACTCTACAAGCCAAGATGAAATGGAAGCAGATATTCACATTCTATTGAAATAGAGAACTTCCCAGCAAGCAATAACTTATTCAGCCAAGTTAGCCTTTAGATAGCAAAGACTAATAGGAACCTGTTTAGATATACGGTAGTTAAGAGGGAATTCTCTTGCACATGACCTGCAACACTGAAGGAGGCTATTCAACTTAAAACAAAAAGTCAAAGTAAATGGAGATAGTTTGTGATAACAAAACTATAAAAAGAGAGGAAGTGTTGGAGCCGGTCGTGTGCCTGAACGGAAAGGTTTCGGGGGACCTCGATGGCAAAGCCTCGGTTCCCGGGGTGTAACGAGAGGGACCGGCCTGGGCCCTGATGGCAGGGCCTTGGCCTCCCCATCACCCCTCCCCTGTAATAGCTAAAGGCAAAAGATATACGTGTAGCTTCACATGAAGGCCAGACAGCCGGCGCCAATTGAATAATGACCCAGAATGTGGGGGTAAACAAGAATGTATGGGAAGTGGTCTGCTTGTCCTGATAATCATCTGCTTATGCTGTATTTCTTAGTTAACGAGTAACCTGTCGTGTACTTTAAAATATCTTAGTTTTCCGTGTTCCTTGTAATGAAGTAAACTTTTGCTATATAAGACAAGTCATAAAGCTATTCGGGGCTGCTCCCATTGAGGACAGTCGGCCGGCCATTTGGTCTGTCTTTAATTCCCACGGCTCGAGCTCGGGGACTTTGTTCAGCTAGGCTGATTCCTGGTACAGTAAAGGTCTGGCTTACCAAATGGGAATAGAGATAGGAAAGAAATCATGCTTAACAAAAGGGGTTACTATATATATGACACTTTCTTTTATATATACTTAAAGGTAATCACTAAAAATAAATTCAGAGCAGAGACATACAAAGTCTGACAGTTAGGTTCAAGAACTTGCCACTGTGTGCTTATGTTGGCAGCACTGTACAAAAGAAAAAAAAATCAAAAAAACAAACAAACAAAAACTTGGTAAGGATTTATAACCTTGGAATATTAGTGTCTCACAGCTGTGTTCTTGCCAACAGGTGGTGGTATCTTGATGAGTGGTGTTTCTTATTGTTGTGTGGTTTTTTTTTTTTATTTAAAGATTTATTTTACTGATTTTTGACAGAGAGATACAGAGAGAAGGAGAAGGGCCCAGAGCAGTCTCCACAGTTGACATTAGTTTTCCATATAGTTTCACTCCACAGGTGGGCACAGGGCTGTGTAGGGCAGGAACTGGGCCAGGAGCCTCCCACATAGGTCCTGGCAAAAACTGAACGGGGGGCACACCTCAGTTCAGCATATGGGTCCACATGGGCCGGGGTCGGGATTCGATTCTCGGTCCCCGGGGCTTCAAAGCGAGCGCCTAACCCACTGAGCCATCCCAGCTTTCCCTGTTGTATGTTTTTTTTGCACCATCATGAGAATGCCAGAGCTTATATTAGAACAACAAACAAACATTAGATTTCTTGTTAAATTAGACAAAAGTGAAAGTGAAATCAGGGACATCTTAGTCCAAGTTTATGAAGAGAATATCATGAAAAAAATGGCAGTGTACAAATGGATTAAATGTTTGTTTATTTTCTGAGGGAAGAGAAAGTGTTACTGATGAAGAGACATCTGGTTGGCTAGTAACAAGCAGAACTGAGGAAAATATTGCAAAAATTCACCAAATTGTGCATCAAAATGATCAGCTGACTATAAGAAACATAGCAGATCAAGTAACCATCTATAAAGAAACTGAAATATCTTAACTGAAAACCTTGGCATGAGAAAGGAGTGTGTAAAAATTGACCCAAAGGATCTCAGTGATAAAAGGAAAGGAGAGTTGAAGTTTTTCAAGAACTTTGGGAGAGGCATGATGATGTTTTCGGCCCTGTTATCACTGGAGATGAAACATAAGTGTACCAATTTGATTCTGAAACAAAGTGTCAAAATGTGCAACGAAAGTTAGCCAATTCTCCACAACCAAAACATTCCATCAGTCTAAATCAAGAGTCACAACAATGTTGCTAGAATTTTTTTTTATATCAGGAACTGTTTTCATTATGAATTTGTACCAAAGGGTCCAACAGTCAATCACATTGACTATTTGGAAGTGCAGAAAAGGCTGCATGCAAAAGTTAGAAAAAAATGACCTGAACTTTTCACCAACAACTCATGGCTTTTACTTCACAACAATTGCACTATTTGTGAGAGAGTTTTTATCCAAGAAACAGATAACTGTATTGGAACATTCACCCTAAACATCTGACCTGGGCCCAGTAACATTTTTCTTTACCTGAAGATAAAGAGAATACTAAAAGAAAGACATTTTGATGACAATGCAGGGCATCAAGGGTAATATGACAACGGCTCTGGTGGCCATTTCAGGAAAAAATTTTCATAATTGCTTTGAAGGTTGGACTAGGCACTCACATCTGTACATAGATTCCTAAGGGAAGTACTTCAAAGATGATTGGAGTGATATTCAGCAATAAGGTATGCAGCGTTTTTTTAAAGGATGAGCTCACAAACTTAATTGTAAGACTTCGTATATCTAATGAAACGGATTTTAAGATTTAAAAGATAAGACAAAGATAGACTCTTCATAATGATAAAGTGGACAATACCACAAAAAGACAAAGCACAATAATATTTAATATGTATGCCTCCAATCTGGAAGCCCAAACTATACAAAACAAGTACTAACAGAACTAAAGAAAAAAATTGAAAAAACACAACCATAAAAAGAGACCTAATCACTCCATTAACAGCCATGAAAAGATCATCCAAACAGTACTCAATAAGGAAATATCAGCTTTAATTGATACACTGGACTATTTGGACATAAATGATATTTACAGAATACTTTATCCAAAAACAAAAACCTATACATTTTTTTCTAGTCCACATGGAACACTCTCAAAGTTAGACCATATGCTAAGACACAAAACTAGCCTCAGCAAATTTAAAAAGATTGAAATCATGTCAAGTATAATCTGTGACCACAAAATTTTGAAATTGAAGATCAACTGTGGAAAAATAAAAACCACATATATGTGGGAATAAAACAACATGGTATTAAATAGCAGCTGAATTTAAGAGAAAGTTAAAAAAATACATGAGTACAGATGACAATGAAAATATTGTATCAACATTATTGGTACGCAGCAAAAGCAGTATTCAAATGGAATATTATGTCATTAGTCTCATCTCAATAAACTCAAACAAATCACAAATAAACAACTTAACATCACATCTTAAATAGCTAGAAAGAGAAGAACAAATGAAACTCAAACTCAGAAAATAAAAAGTAGGATAGAACTCAATGAAATAGAGATCAAAATAGTATTAGAAAAAAATTAATGCAACAAAGAGCCGGTTCTTCAAAAAGATTAATAAAATTGACAACCCCCTGGCTATACTCACTAAAGTGAAAAGAGAAATAAAAAAAATAAGAAATAAAATAGAAGAAATTACAACAGACACCACAGAAATACAAAGGATTATATGAGAATATCATGAAGGCCTATATGCCACCAAGTTAACAAACTAGAAGAAATGGACAAGTATTTTAAAAGCATACAGACTTTCTAAACTCAGTTGAGAACTGGAAAATTTAGACTGATCAACATTGAGGAAACCAAAACAATCATCCAAAACCTCCCCTGAAGTAAAAGTCCAGGACTGAATGGTTTCAATAGTGTATTTTATCAAACATTCAAAGAAGATTTAAATCTTTCTAAAAATTTGAAGAAGAGGTAATACTTCGTAACTCATTTCACGAGGCCAGTGTTACTCTGCTTTCAAAACCTGGTAAAAACAACACGCGCGCGCGTGCGCGCACACGCACACACACACACACACACACACACACACACACACAACAAAACAATAAAACAAAACAAAGCAAAATACTACAGACCAATATCTCTAATGAATATAGATGAAAAACATTATAAACAAAATACTAGCAAGCCAAATACAATAATATATTTAAAATATTATACATTACAATCAAGTGGGGTTCATTCCATGGCACAAGGATTGTTCAACATATGCAAATAAATCAATGCAATGCACCACATAAGATAAAAAAATCAATATCATATGATTATATTAATCAATACAAAAAGAGCATTTGATAAGATACAAGATCCATTTATGATTAACATACTCAATTAAATATGTATAGAAGGAAAGTTCCTCAATATAATAAAGCCATATATGATAAACCTTCAGCTAATATTATAGTAAATGGTGAAAAATTAAAATATTTTTATTTAAAATCAAGAACTAGACAGAGATGCTCCCTATTACCACTGCTATTTAATGTAGTTCTAGAAGTCCTAGCTATAACAATCAGGCAAGAGAAAGAAATAAAAACATCCAGATTGGAAATGAAGAAGTTAAATTGTCACTTTTTGCAGATATGGTTCATTACATAAAGAACTCTAGTGATTCCACAAAATACAAACAACAACAACAAAACTATTAGAAACAATAAATGAATACAGTAAAATTTCAGGAGACAAAATTAAGGTACAAAAATTCTCAGCATTCTTACACACTAACAAGAAAACACCGGAAAGAGCAACAAACAAATGCCTTTTGTAATCATAAAATAAAATAAAATAAAATAAAAAACCTATGAATAAACTTAACAAAAGACATGAAGGACTTATACACTGAGAACTATAAGACACTATTAAAAACAAATTTGAAAAGACACCAAAAAAAAGGAAAAATAATTTGTGTTTATAGATTGGATGAATCAACAGTTAAAACGGCCATATTACCCAATGTAATATGCAGATTTAATACAATACCCACAAAAATCCCAAATACATTCTTTCAAGAAATAAATTAGAAAATTATCAGTTTTCTATAGAATTATGAAAGACCCTAATAGCTAGAGCTATTCTAACAAAAAAAGAAAAACAACACTAGAGGCCTCACAGTGCCCTACTTACTCTATGCTGTAAAGTGACAAAAATCAAAATAGCATGGTATTGACAGAAAAAAAAACAACACAACACACAGGCCAAGGCAATAAAATTTAAACCCCCCAAATAAACCCATATATATATACATATATGTATATAGACAGACAATTTTTGATCGAGGGCCCAAAATCATGCAATGGAGAAAATAAAGCCTCTTCAATAAATGGTGCTTGGAAAATTTGAAAGCCACATGCAGAAAAGAATATAGAATATTATCTGTCACCATATACCAAAATTAACTCAAAATGAATCAAAGACCTAAACATAAGACCTGAAACAATTAAATGCATTGAAGAAAACATTGGTACTAAACTAATGGACCTTGGATTCAGGGAGGAATTTATGAATTTGACCTCAAAAGCAAGGGAAATAAAAGCAGAAATAAATATATGGGATTACATCAAACTGAAGAGCTTCTGCACTGCAAAAGAAATCATCAACTAAATAAGAGGCAGCCAACTGAATAGAAGAAGATATTCACAAATAATGCTTCTGATAAGCTGCTAATATCCAAAATGTGAGGGCTGTCCAGAAAGTATCCAGCCATATAACCATTCTCAATATACTGACAGTAGCTAAATTTTTTTTCCAGATAGTCTTTGTATATAAAGAACATGTACAACTCAGCAATGAAAAACACAAACAACCCAATTAAAAAATGGGCAGATGACCTGAACAGAACACTTGTTCTAAGCAGAGATACAAATATCCAACACATATATGAAAAAATGCCTAACCTCACTAGCTATTTAAAAAAAAATGCATATAAAAACCACAATGAGATATCACCTCTCACCTGTTAGAGTGGCTATCAACAAGAGGAGGAATAACAAGTGTTGGAAAGGCTGTGAAGAAAAACAAACCCTCATACATTGCTAGTGGGAAGATATGTTAGTATAGACCCTATGGAAATAGTATAAAGCTTCTTCAAAAATTAAGCATGAATGGAGTTACCATATGACCCAGCAATCTCTTTGCTGAATATCTACCCCAAAATATATAAAAACTTTTTTCTGCTAAAAAACATGTACACACTGATGTTAATTGCAGCATTATTTACAGTGGTCAAGACATGGAAACACCTGAAGTGTCCTTTGGTAGAGAACAGGATAAACAACATGTGGTACATTTACATAATGGAATATTACTTGGTCATAAGAAAAGATAAATTACTGCCATTTGAGAAAACATGCATGAATCTTGATATAACACTGAGCAAAATAAATTAGAAAAAATCAAGAGCTGTATGACTTCACTCGTATATGGGATATAAAACTGAAAGCAACAAAGCTCCTAGATAAACAAAAACAAAGACTCACAGACACAGACAAGAGTTTAGTGGCTACCAGAAGGGAAGGGAACGGGGGGAGGGATTTAGAGGATGGAAGGAAAATGAGGAGGGAGGAGGGGTAGTCAGGAAAAAAAAGGAGTCAACTGTATTAGGTACTTAAAGGATAGTCCTAAGAGACTTAACCATGGTAAATATTTTGCTACCTTAATAATCATTATCATATTTGTGAAAAGTTGACATGTGTAGCCATTTTAAAATAGAGCAACAGAAGAACTGCTTGCATGTCCTTGTTTTTTCTTTCTTTTATTTATTTATTTACTTACTTATTTTAGCTGTTCTAACTGGACAGGATAAACTTTGAACTGGGCCAAAGCAACACGGTCTTACACACAATTGTTTGTGAAATTAATGGGAAAGCAGACATTTTGTAAACAAGGACTGTTTAATATGAAGATTTTTCTGATAATAACAGAATTATAACTAGCCATGCATGTAGCTAAAGATTAACCCAGTTTTTTTAACACTAATATAAACTTGTTTCTTCTATTTATATAGTAATTACATTCTTTCCTTTTCTGATAGAAAACCATTGCCTTCACTCTGTCATTAAAACACAGTTTGAATTTCTGTCTGAATCTATGCCTCTGAATTGCTATATGTGATCTAAAATAAAAATTTGTTGCTTCCTACATAGCCTTTTTAATTTTAGGTTAGCATTTCTATAGGTTCTAAGCAAGTTACATACAATATTAAAGTTTATGTAGTTAGTCTTTGGCAACTTCTGCCAGTACTTTTTCTTCCTACATCTCAGTTCTGATTTTCTTTTCTTCATTTTTACTTATTTTAGCCAATCTTAAGTAATAATTAAGTTAATCCTTGATAGGAATTTATAATAATGACTTCTTCATTAATCATACTGTAGTCAGTCTCCTGTGAATTCTCTTTTTAAGTAGACACCGCCCTCAGCCCAGTCCTTAGCTTGTCTTCAGCGAAATTTCACTTAGGCCCTTTTAGCAAGGATTTTCCTTCCCTTGATGTTTAATCAAGTTCCTCTTTATAATTTTTCACCTACTGATCCTCTCACCCTGGTTGTTTTTCTAAATGTTAGCTAATTTTAGTACATTTGAAGTTGATTCATTTCTACATTCAAGTCTCTCTTCCCTAGTGCAGGAGCCTGAATATGTCTTGCCATTTTTTAAAAAATATATATTTATTTTATTGTTTGAGAGAAGGTGAGACAGGGGGGGGGGGGAGAGAGAGAGAGAGAGAGAGAGAGAAAGAGAGAGAGAGTGAGAGAGAAATGCAGTAGGACCAGAGCAATCTCCATAGTTGTACATAATTAGTTGTGATATGGTTTCATTCCACACAGGTGGATGTGGGGCCACGCTGTGCAGGAACCAAACCGAGGGCCTCCCACATGGAAAGCAAGAAACTTTGCTGCTGACCCATCCTGGCAGTTACCAGTTGCATCACAGTTCAGCATATGCTGTTGCGTGGGCTGGGGCTGGGAATCGAACCCTGGACCTCACAATTATGAAGTAAGTGCTTAAAGGTTGAATTATCCCAGCATCCCTGTCTTGCCATTTTTAACAAGTGTCTGGTACAAGAGTTTTCTTTTATACTTATGAAAAAATTTAGATTGCTTGCATTTTTGTTTTTCTTTTTTTTTTCACCACACGCTCAGCTCTCCAAGGTTGGCGTCCCCACTGAGCACTTGGGAATTTGCTTGCATTTTCTTGAAGAGCTGTGGCAAAAAACTTTCCAGTTGAAAAACAGTATTGTTAAACTGGATTCTGTCCAGCTCTACTCAGAATCCACTATTCGTGTTATCATCAACGTATTCAAAGGGACAAAATGGTCAATTAAAATTTTTTTCTGTCCCATGATGTTGTGCAATACTTAACTTTTAGGGGTGTCATGCGAACAATCAGGAGGAGGAAGAACATCAATTTATTAAAAAATATAACCTAAAAAAATTCCAATTCATAAAACCTCTTCACAAAGTTAGAAGATAAGAACAAATGACAATAGCAACAAAAACAACAGCAACAAAAACAATTGTATTATTTAATAAGAATTAAAAGAACTAATGCCCATCCTCCTCAAACTACTCCAGAAAATTCAAGCTGAGGCAATACTACAATACTCATTCTATGAAGCTAATATCTCCCTAATACCAAAACCTGAAAAAGACAATACGAAAAAGGATAACTATAGGTCAATCTCCCTTATAAACACTGATGCAAAAAACTTAAATAAAATTTTAGCTAACAGAATACAACAATGCAATAAAAAGATTATTCACCATGACCAAGTGGGATTCATCCAAGGGGCACAAGGATGGTTCAACATACGCAAATCAATCAATGTAATCCAGCACATAAACCAAACAAAGGATAAAAACCACATGATTATCTCAATTGATGCAGGAAAAGCATCCGACAAGATACAACACCCATTTATGATAAAAACACTGAATAAAATGGAAATTGAAGGAAAGTACCTCAACATAATAAAGGCCATATATGACAAACCCTCAGCAAATATACTAAATGGGGAAAAGCTGAAGCCTATTTTCCTAAAATCAGGAACAAAACAGGGATGCCCTCTGTTACCACTGCTGTTCAACATAGTTCTAGAAGTTCTAGCCAGAGCAATCAGACAAGAGAAAGAAATAAAAGGCATTAGAATCGGGAGAGAAGAAGTTAAACTGTCACTCTTTGCAGATGACATGATCCTTTATATAGAAAACTCTAAAGACTCTATCAGAAATCTATTACAAATAATAGGCAAATACAGTAAAGTCTCAGGCTACAAAATCAATACCCCCAAATCAACTTCATTTTTGTATGCCAACAATGAAACTTCAGAAAGAGAGATGGGAAGATCCATTTTCTTTGCCATTGCAAACAAAAAAATGAAATACCTAGGAATAAATCTAACAAAGAATGTGAAGGACTTATACACTGAAAACTATAAGACACTCTTAAAAGAAATTAAAGAGGATACAAAGAAATGGAAAGACATTCCATGTTCATGGATTGGAAGAATCAACATAGTTAAAATGGCCATACTCCCCAAAGCAATGTACAGA
>PVKE010044054.1:0-13153 GCA_004027555.1 Craseonycteris thonglongyai | reverse complement strand
ACCACCCAGAATCAGCTCCCCCTCCACCACCATATATCCGGTGCCCATTCCCCCCCCCCACAGCTCTCTCTCCCCCCTCCTCTCCCCTCTCCAGGTAACCACCAAACTATTGAGTGTGTCCATAATGCTGGTGCCCTCTCCCACCTCCCCTCCCCACTCTCCCTCCCTCCTCCTCCCCTTCCCTCAGGCAATCACCAAGCTATTTAGTGTGTCCATAGGTCTCTGTGTCTTTGTTACTTTCAGTTTTATATTCCACCTATAAGTGAGGTCATATGGACAAACATAACTTCTGATCTGGCTACTGTGTAGATTATTTTTCTGACTATAAAGGGAATGCGACAGCTCTAATGTTTAGTAAGTACTTTGTGAGTACTCTTATGAGAGTTTAATGCTAATAAATACTACTACATACCAGGCTCTGCATTTTATAAGCATCTTATTTAGACCTCACAAATAGTTGAGGTAACATGCATAAAGTGACACACACCAGTTCTCAGATAGGTGGTAGAGTTCCAAGCAACTTAGGACTTCCTGACTCCTCACCTGCTGTCCTTACCTGCCTCACAGCAACCAGTTTTGTCATCTATTCTGTTAACTCAACCCTAGTCACTCTTCACCCAAGTCCTAAGGCTGGTTTTCTTCCTTCAAATATTTTTTTCCTGAAAATCCGAAGTACCAAAGTTAGTTTATTGTGATTCTGCTCTAGTAGCTCAGAATTTGATATTGTGTCACTAAGAGATACTAATATACCCTTATTTATAAGTTTGAATTTATCCATCTCAACACACACAACACAGAATTCTTTTGAAGGATTTATTAGCTAGAGAACAATTAAAACAGATTTGCATAGCTGTCAGAAGTGTTTACAGAAAAGAATGACTTGAAGTTCTTCAAAGTAATGTCTTTGCTGTATCAGAGGAAAAGTACATTTATAATTCAAAGATATATAATTTGATTTAAAGTTAGCATTTTGGAGGATTGATGGTAGGCTGACATTATAAAGGTACATTTATAAGGTACATTTTTTAAACAATTATTTATTATTTTTTAAAAGAATTATTTTATTGTTTGAGAGAAGAGAGAGAGAGAGAAAAGGGGGAGGGCCCAGAGCAGTCTCCATAGTTGTACATCATTAGGTGAGTGTGGGGCCACGTGAGGCAGGAATCAAACTGGGGGCCTCCTGCATGGGAGGCGAGAACCTTCGCTGCTGAGCGATTTCTGCAGTTGCCATTTTGCACCAGCAGTTCAGCATATGGGGTTCGCACAGGCTGGGGCTGGGAATTGAAACCTGAACCTCTCAATTGTGAGGCAAGCGCTGAACCAATGAGTCATCCCGGCATATCCAAAAGTGCATTGTTTGGTGTGGTGAAGATTTGTGTGAAAGAGTGTATAAAGACAATTTTAGTTACTAGAGCCACATGTTTCTGAAAAGAATAGAAGTTTCTATTGCATGATATTTTAATTTTATAGGTAGAATCTATTATTAATTGACAAATTGTTTTATAGCATCATGTAGACTTCATGGAAATTTGCATGGTAATATTTTTCAATGTAACCTATATCAACAGTTCTGATAAAAAATACAT
Source organism: Craseonycteris thonglongyai (assembly GCA_004027555.1). Taxonomy (NCBI): domain Eukaryota; kingdom Metazoa; phylum Chordata; class Mammalia; order Chiroptera; family Craseonycteridae; genus Craseonycteris; species Craseonycteris thonglongyai. The sequence goes on along the minus strand of PVKE010044054.1, from coordinate 11,567 downwards.
GATTAAAATTTGATTTGTGATTAATGAAGCTTGGCTTATGAACAACATATGCCTATAAAGTTTTCCTAACTTCTTTCATAATTAGGATATAACAAAGCTACTTATTGGCAGATTTCATTTCTCTCTATAGGCGTGTTCCATTTTTAAATGTTAATTGAAGTTTCCTACCTTACTAACTGGTTGCCAGAGGTATTTGGTATTTATTATTAAATTTATGGAGAAAAAAACTCAAGAGAGAATTTAGTAATATTTTTAATGGTCTTCATGCTGTGTGGGTCATTGGTGTCCTCCTGAGTAGCTCCTTTGGTTTGGTGTCATCCACATTACCAAGGGATGACTCATGACTAAAGTTTTGTTTTGGAAATTTAGTCCAATAGCTTCCTACCACGGACAAAAAGTTATTCAATTGTGATTATTAATAATATAGTTTGGGGGTGCAGCCACTATAGCAGGTAAATAAGAGCATTATTCTAAGTTGTGAGTGGTTGTTTTAGTAATTATGATAGATGGATACTTAATTTTCACAATTGGTTATGATAGAAGTAGTAAAAATTGTAGCTTGCCTTTTGTATTTACATATCGTTTCTACTAAAAGCTCAAAGCAAGTTACAACTATACACTTAACTCAAGAGACTTAACAGCAATGCTTTAAGCTGAGAAAAAAGGAGACGTTTTGAAAGTTTATATGTATTCCACAGTTGGAGTGCATGTTTGTCTGCTTGGATTGATTGAAGAAGTGGTAGAGGTGGCTGAGGCAGTAAGAGCTGAGCGGTTCGTGTAGAAGGGAATATACTTAGAGAAATGATTATGGCAAGTTCAGTTGTGGCTGAGAATTGTAGTTTGGGAAGTGAATATTTTTCTTCTAGCATTGGCCATTTCTAGTTTGATAGTGAAGGCTTCAACTGTTTTGTGTTCCAGCTTGTTAATGAAGTATTTTCGGGTATAGTGGTGTGCTCAGGGGTGATTTTAAGTACAGCAGTGACTGCTGGGGTTGTTTCTGGTTCAGCAATTGTTAATGGGTTTTGTTACTGGTTTTGGATTCAGTGGTGGTCTCAGGGGTGGTTTCATGTTCAGTATAGGTTTCTGGGGATAGTTGTGGGTTAAGCAGAGGTTTCTAAGGTAGATTGGAGTTTGGTGATTGCTCTTGTGATGGTTTTAGGTTCATAATGGCTGCTGGGGTGGTGTTTTTATTTGTTGGTGGTATCAAGTAGTTCCAAATTCAATTGTGTTTTCTGGTGTGGTTTCATGTTCAAATTTGTTTTCTGGGAGTGGTTTTGGGTTTAGCAGTATTTCTCGGCTGGTTTCAAGTTTGGCTGTGGTTATTGGAATGATTTTAGGCTGAGTGGTGATCTCAGGATGGTTTTGGGTTCGATGATGGTCTCTTGAATGTATTCATGTTAGTCAGTGATTTCTTGCATCATTTTGGGTTCAGCAATAGTTTCTGGGGATGGTGTGGCTTCAGGTTTGGCAGAGATTTTTTAAAGGACATCACATTCAGTGATCATTAAGAAGGTGTCACGTTCAGTGGTTGCTTCAAGGGTTGTGTTGGGTTTGTTGGTGTTTTCTTGAGTGGTTTTAACTTCAGCAGTGATCTCTGGGGTAGTTTCAGTTTCTGGAGTAATCTCTGAGATGGATTAGGATTCAGCAGTGTTTTCTGGGGTAGTTCGCTTTCAGCAGGGGTCTCAGAATTGTTTAGTGTTTAACAGTAATTTAAAGTAGTGGTTTTAAGTTTAATGACATTTGCTAGGACTGTTACATTTTCAAGGATGTTTTCTGCAGTGATTTTGGGTTTATCAGTGATCTCTTCATTGGTTGCACCAGTGATCTCTTCATTGGCTACATTTTCAGAAGTCATTTTCAGGGTAGGTTTGGTTTCAGGTGCTATTTCTTGGATAATTTTTGATTTGCTGGTGGTCGAAGAGGTGTCTTTTAGTTCACTAGTTAACTCTGCATTGGATCTGGGTTCAGTGGCAGGCTCATCCTTGGTTTCAGAAGCTTGTGTGGCCTCTGTGATGGTTTCAGGTTCAGCAGCATTTTCTGGGCTGATTTTAAGATTGGTGGTTGTCATTGAAGGTGTATTTTGTTTACCGGTAAACTCTGTGTTGGTTTTGGGTTCACTGGCTGGCTCTTGTGTGACTTCATGTTCTGTAGAGGTGCGTGAGCTTTTATGGGTTTCACCAGTGATTTCTGAGGTGGCTTCAATATTTGGAGTGGCCTCAATGGTGCTTTGAGTTTCAGCAGTGTTTTCTGGGAAAATTTCAGTTCCAGCAGTGGTGCTAGGGGTGTTATATTCAACAGTATTTATCAGGGTGGTTTTAAGCTTGGTGGCATTCTTTTGGATGTTTTTTTGTGCAGTGGTTGTTTCAGTGGTCAGTTTGTGTTCAATGTTGTTTTCTGGAATGATTTTCATTTGGGAAGTGGTTTCTGAGTTAGGGTTGGTTTTCAGGATGGGTTCTGGGATAATCTTACTGGTGGACACTGAGATTGGTTTTGGTTCAGTAGCATTGTCTGTGTTGAGGGTTGCTTTAGCACTTGTTTTTGGCATGGAACCAGTGTTCATAGTGGTCTCTGGGGTAGTTTTAATTTCCTCCATGGTTTGTAGAGTTAGTTTGGGTTCAAAGGTGGTGTCTGGGGTGGTTGTGAGGTTCATGGTATTCAATGAGGCTGTTTTGAGTGCTGAATTCTTTTTGTGGGTGGGTATGCATTTTTTGGCAGTCTGTCGTGTGGCTTGTTTTTCAGGATTGGTATCTGAGGTGGTTTTGGGTTCAACAGTGTTTTGGGGCGAGAATTTATGTTCGGAGATTATTGAAGAAACTTCTATAGTAGGTTTAGTAATTACTGGAGTGCCGGTAGATTCATATGGAGTGCCAATAGCCACTTTCTTGGGCAGAAAGGAGGTAGTGGGAGTTTTTGAATGGATTGTTATAAATTTAGTTTCAGATTCAGAGCTGGAAAGACAAATTATACGACCTGAATATGGTACTCGATATGGCCTCTCACAAGGTGTTGTAGCCTGATGTTTCTCTTGTTCCTGCAAATGAGATTTTTTCTTAGTATAAAGAATCATTGTGTGTGGAATTACATGGAAGTGAACAGAGTTATTTTTAGGAAAATAATCAGATTTTGAAGGATATAAAAGAGTTTCTGGGCCACTTCCCCATTGAACGTTTACTTCGTTTTCTTCCTTAGTTGCAATTGGCTGTAAAAAGAAAAAGGAGATTATTGCTTATAAATGAAATAATTATTAAAACTTAGATAATCAAACATCTAGATTTTGAAGTATTTTCATTATTTTATTTTTTGATGAACTACAGCACAATATATAAATTATATGTATAGTTCAATGAATTAAGAAGGCAAATACTTATGTAATCACACACAGATAAACAAAGATAGAACATTGCCATTATACCAGTAGATTCCATTGGCTACTTCTCAATTTTTACCCTTCCTTTCTGCTCAAAATTAACCTCTATCCTAACTTCTAACCCTTGTGTAGACAGCTTTTTAATTTTCTATTTGTGGGATCATGCAGTATATAGTGATTAGTGTGTAGCTTATTTTTTGCTTGTTTTATTAAATTTATTGGGGTGACTTGGTTAATAAAATTATATGAGTTTCAAGAACAATTCTATAATACATAATTTATATTTCAAATTGTGTGTTTATCACCCCAAGTCAAATCTCCTTCTACTACCACATATTCTACCCCCTTTACCCACTCTGATCTTCTTCCCTTCCCCTCTGGTAAACAATAAAGTGTTGTCTGTGTCTATTAGTTTTTGCTTATTTGTCTTGTTCATTCATTGCATTCAGTTTTATATCCCACATATGAGTGAAATCATATGGTTCTTGACATTTTCTGTCAGCTCTACATTGCTTAGCATGATAATGTCAAGATCCATCCATATTGTCTCAAATGGAAGAATTTAATCTCTTCCTATGACTAAGTAATAATATTCCATTGTATATATGTACCATGTCTTCTTTACCCAGTCATCTCTCAAAGGACAAATTGGTTGTTTCCATGTGTTGGCCACTGTGAATAAAAATGCAGTGCACACCGGGGTACGTATATCTCTATGGAATAATGTTTTCAGAAATTTTTGGTAGATATCTAAAGAGGAATTTCTGGGTCATATAGTATTCTATTTTTAATTTTTTGAGGAACCTCCACACTGTTTTTCATATTGGCTGTACCAATTTACATTCCCATGGGCAGTGTATGAGTGTTCCTTTTTTCCCACAGCCTCTACAACACTTGTTATTATTTGTCCTGTTGATAGTAGCCATAGTAACAGTTGTGAGGTGGTATCTCATTGTGGGTTTTGATTTGTATTTCTTTAATAGCTAGTGACGTTGAGAATTTTTTCATATATCTGTTGGCTGTTTGTATACCTTCTTGGGAGAAGTGTATGTCCAGGTTTTCTGCCTGTGTTTTAGTTGGACTGCTTGTTTTTGTTGCTGAGTTCTATGAGTTCTTTATATATTTTGAATATTAGCCCCTAATGAGAGGTGTTGTTTGCAAATATCTTCTCCCCTTTGGTTGGTTTTCTCTTTGTTTTGTTGATGGTTTCTTTTACTGTGCAGAAGATTTTTAGTTTGGTACAGTATGATTCATTTATTTTTTTCTTTTCTTTTCTTGCCTTTGAGGTCAAAGTTATATAATCCTCTCTAAGACTGAGATTAATAAGCTTAGTTCAAGGGAAGGCTGATAAATTTTGCCTCCACTATAATACTTTTTGTTACATTAGACATATCTGGATATAACTGGTTCTGTGTATTTACATGATATCTCCCTTCCATCATTCTTAACCTTTCACACACAGATGCTTATGTTTTTTACCCAGTGCACATCAAAATGGAAGAGTGTTCACGTGTTTGGTTCAGCCAGCATGCTATTATTGAACTCTTAACAGTGGAAAAATTTCCTTCAATTGAAATTCACAAACAAATGAAAGCCTGGTGATCAGTATGTTGATGTGAGTACAGTAAGATGCTGAGTAAGGTGGTTCAAAGATGGAGAAGTGGGGCAAGCACATTTGAGTGACAAACCAAGAAATAGAAGCCCTATGACTTCAAGTGATCAGTTTCATCACGATTGCATTGAAGAACTACCCGTGGAAGGGAAGCCAGGATGGCTCAGTGGGTTAAGCACTCACTTTGCAGCCCTGGGGACCGAGGATTGAATCTCAGCCCCGGCCCGTGCCCACCCATATGCTGAACTGGAATGAGCTTGCCATGTGGGAGGGCCTGAGTTTGGTTCTCGCCCCCCTCCTCTGGTTTGGCTTCTGGCTCAAGAGGGGCGGGTGTGCCTCCCATGTGGGAGGCCCTAGTCCAGTTCCTGCCCTGCATGGCTCCTGCCCACCTGTGTGGAATAAGACCATGTTGAAAACTGATGATGTACAACTATGGAGACTGCTCTAGGCCTGTCCCTTTCTCTCTGTCTCTCTGTCTCTGTCAAAAACAATAAAATAAATCTTAAAAACCAAACCAAAACAAAAAAACTATTTGTGGAAATTGTCTCAACAAACAAACAAAAATTCTTGGTAAATTAAGAATTTTTAAGGAGAGAGTGGGATACATTATTAGTGTTCTTAAATTCTGCAAAGTTTGTACCAGGTGGGTATTGTGCATGCTGTCTGATAAAATAAAAGCTGAAAGTGTTTGCATTTCTTGGAATCTCCTGGAATGTTTTGAAGAAAAGGGTGAGGACTTCTTTTAAAGAAGATCATTCCAGGTGATGAAACTTGGGTCTATCATTTTACCACCATAGAATACTACAGGAGGAATCACCTCAGGAAAAAAAAAAAAATCAAGACTCAGGCCTTGGTTGGGAAGGTCAAATTGACTGGTTTTTGGTCTGAACACTTTAATTTTGATGTGCTCATTGTGAAAAATGTAAACATCTGTGTATGAGAGGTCAAGAATGATGGAGGGGAGATACCATGTGACCACAGAACTGGTTATATCCAGATATGTCTAATGTAACAAAAAATATTGCAGGGATGCTGGTATAGCCCAGTGGTTGAGTGCTTGCATTTCAACCATGAGCTCTGAAGTTAGATTCTGGCTCTAGCCCATGCAAACCCATATGCTGAACTGTGGCACAACTGGTAACTACTGCTGGGATGGCTCAAGAGCTAAGGTTCTCACCTCCATGTGGGAGGACTTGGTTTGGTTCCTTTTGCGGAATGAAACCATGTCAGAGCTAATGCTGTACAACTATGGCAACTGCTTTGGGCCTTCCCTCTTCTCGCTTTCTCTCTTGCACCTTCTTTTAAAATAATAAAATAACTTTTTTTTTTTTTTAAAGAAAGTCACTTTATCTTAACACCAAAAAAATTTATACGTGAAATATAAAACTGAAGGTAACAAAGAAATAAAACTCATGGGCACAATCAATAGTTTAGTGGTTACCTGAAGGTAAGAGGGGAGGGGAGTGTGAGAAGAGGAAATGGGGCATCAAATTTATGGTGATGGAAAGGGGACTGACTCTGGGTGGTGAGTACATAATGCCATGTATAGACAATGTAACATAGAATCGGACACCTGGAACCTATGTAATTTTTAGTAACCAATATCACTCCAATAAATTAAACAATTAATAAAAATATCCCAAAATATTGTAATGCAGGCAAAATTTATCAGCTCACCCTCATACCTATGTTTTATTCTATGCAATTTATTGTTTCAGGCCTTATATTTAAGTCTTTGATCCATTCTGAGTTAATTTTGATGTTTTGGTGACAGATAGCAGTCTAGTTTCTTTCCTTTGCACATGGCTTTTCAATTTTCCCAGCACCATTTATTTGAGAGTCTTTCTTTTCTCCATTGTTTGCTTCTGGCTCCTTTGAAAATTATTTGCCCATATAAGTGGTTTTATTTCTGGGTTCTCAATTCTGTTGCACTGGTTTGTGTGTCTGTTTTTTGTCAATACCACATTGTTTTGATTATTTTTGCTTTGAAGCATAAATTGAAGTAAGGGAGTGTATTATCTCCAGCCATGTTCTTTTTTTCTCAAGATTACTTTGGATATTCAGGGTCTTTTGTGATTTCCTACAAATCTGATGTGTTTTTTTTTGTTTTTTGTTTTTTTTGTTGTTGTTGTTGCTGTTTTATTTCATTAAAAAATGCCATTGCAAAAAAAAAAAATGTCATTGCAATTTTGATGGGGGTTGCATTAAATCTGTATATTGCTTTGGGGAATATGGCCATTTTAACTATGTTTAATAGTGCTGAGAGGAGGCATCCTTGTGTTGTTGCTGACCTTGTGTCTAGCTTCTTTGCCCAATATTATACTTGGGAGATCATTCATATTCTTGTGCATAACTGTAATTAATTTTTTGAAGTCATCATAAAGTAGTTAGTCTCTCTTACTAATTCACCACAAATGTATCCATTGTATACTTTTATGGACCTTTAGGATGTTTTCAGTGTTTGGGTATTAGAAATGATACTGCTATGAACTCTTTTATGCGTATTTATTGGTGTAGATCATCACCAACACTTGCTATTGCAAGTCTTTTTTAGTTCATTTAATTTCAATCATTCTAATTAATGTGAAGTGGTATCTTATGTACTATGCTTCATATTAGCTTTCCCATTATATATGAAGTTGAACTCTTTTACACATATTTATTGGCTACTTGAATATAACCAAGGCCTTGAAAATATTTTATTATTTTTTTAGACACTTTAATGTACTGTATTTTACTTCAAGATCTACAATTCAATAATCTTTTTGGGGGGGAGAGAGAGAAAGATGGCGTGATATGAATTTGGAGTCAGGTCTCTCTCTCTCTCTCTCTCTCTCTCTCTCTCTCTCTCTCTCTCTCTCTCTCTTTTTTTTTTTTTTTTTTTTTTTTTTTTTTTTTTTTTTTTTTTTTTTTTAACAGTTTGAATTCTAATGGACTGAGTTTTTTTTTTTTTGAAAGTATAGCCTTTCTTCATTGATTTGTAATATCAGCTTTGTTATAAATTAGTTGTCCATATACTTATTGGTCTTTGTTTCAGGGGTCTCTTTGTTCATCCTTTCCCAAAACTATACTTTACAATTACTGTGGCTTTATATCATCATAATAATCAATAGTCAAATTCCATCTAACTTTCCTTCCTTCCTTCCTTCCTTCCTTCCTTCCTTCCTTCCTTCCTTCTTCCTTCCTTCCTTCCTTCTTTTCTTCCTTCCTTCCTTCTTTACTTTGTCCCTTCCTCCCTCCCTTCCTCCTCCCTCCCTTTCTCCCGTCCTTCTTTCCTTTCTTTGTTGCTGTTTGTACATCAGTGGGAGGGATTCACCCTTAGGTCAATCGCTTATGAAGACTGGCTTTGACTACAGTGGTGGACCTGCTGCGCAGGGGCTGACCCTAAGAGCAGGATGTACTTTAGCGGAGCTCTGGTTTTTGCTGAGTCTGTCCTTTGGATATGACATTTATGGAGGTGGGTGGGTAGTGTTCTGGTGTGGTCTGAAGCTGGCCACCAAGTGTATTGGATCTGGTGTCTCTTGAAAGGGACTCTGTCGCAGGCCAAGGTCGCTGCTGCCTGTGCCCTGCTTGGGCCACTCAGTATAAAAATGATCTGCATATGGCTGCTGTTTTCTTCTGGGCTTGGAGGTTCCTAGGAGAAGCTGAGCTGAGAACTGAGGCTGGTTGCCGCTAGTGCTGAGCTTGGGGCTGCTGAGCAAAAGGTAGAGGGCACACTAAGGCCAGATGTTGCTTGTTTGGTATCTGTGAACTTGTGAGAAACATTAGGAAACTCTCCAACATGAACTGAGAAGGCCAGTTGTATAGATAAGCCACTGGGAGCAGCATGAGTGGGCTCACAAGTTGGGTGAAGCAGGGTCTCAGAAAATCACCAGGCCAGGATCAACAGTGTTAACTAGGTTGATGGAGACTCAAATGTGGTGCCCACTTGCTCATGCAGGCTGGGTTGGGGGAGGGCTCAATGAAGGAACAATGGCTTCTCCCAGCACTTCTGTGTGGGAGAAAGCTGCCTTTCCAGCCCTTGCTCTGAACTCAGACAATTCAGTTCCTCTCCGTATATCCCCACCACTTTTTGAGCTGCTGCCCCAGCTCTGGAGCTCAAAGTGAGTGTGTCTGTCAGCAAGTAAGTGTGTGCAAAAGCCCTTCTGGAGGCACATCTGGGTCTCCAGCAGCCCCCCCCGCCCCCCACCGTCTCACTTAGCCACACTCTTCCCTGGAATTGACAGCTGGAAGTGATAAGAACTTCTCTTAAACTTCAGGGGGGACCTCCACAGCTAAGATATCACTTCCAATTTTTAGCCACCCCATGTGGGTGTGGGACCAGCCCATTCTTTGTTTCCACCCCTCCTGCCAGTCACTGCATGGCTTCTTCTGTATGTCCTTAGTTATAAAACTTCTGTTCAGCTAGAATTCAGGTGAGTATAATTAATGGTTGTTCTTTGTGATTTTTGAGGTGGTCATGGGAGGAGGTGAGCACAGTTCTTACTTACTCAGCCATCTTTTGGTCTATAATTTTACTTTTTAAGCAAAGTTTTGTCAATTTTGGCCTGATCAGACATCCTGTTCTCAATGGAAAAGAAAACAACTGTTCTGTTCTGTTTCAGATGGTACATAGGGTCAGCCTATTAACATCTTGAATTCACCCCAGTGAGTCTAGGCTGACTGTACATACTGTTTGAAATGGGACAGTGCCATTGTTTTCTGTCTCATTTAAAATGAGATATCTGGTCAGCCTAGTATGGGGGCTCAACATTACACTCATTTAACAAAACAAATTTGGAAGATTATTCTTTGCTGTGTTCTCAGACACTCAAAGAAACTTCGAGCTTGCTAACCTTTTAAGGTATTACAGATTTTTTTGTGAAATCATGGGGAACAAGTGTTTTATGGAGGAGAGCTCTTTAATGCATTTTGTATACAGTAGATTCTCTTAACCAGAACTCGAACAGCTGACACTCTCACACAACCAGAAAACTGGTTGCCTAAGATTTTGTTTGTTGCTTGATTTCTGGTTAATGGAGAGTCTATAATATTTATATTTATCCAGCATATACCAATCCACATGGGTGATGCTTAACTGAGAGTCTATTGTATTTTCTATGGTAATTTGTCTGTTTAAAGTTTGTCTCTACAGGGGCACATTTTGGTATTTATAGTGAAGTATCCATTTAATCTATTTATTTGTATAGATTTGCATAAAATAGCTTAAAAAAAGAGATTTATTTGATTGCTTGAGAGAAGGTGAGAGAGAGAGACAGAGAGAGAGAGAGAGAGAGAGAGAGAGAGAAAGAGAGAGAGAGAGGGTGAGAGATAAGAGGGAGGGCCCAGAGCAGTGTCCATAGTTGTACACCATTAGTTGTAACATAGTTTCATTCCACACAGGTGGATATGGGGCCACGCGGGTGGGAACTGAACTGGGGGCCTCCTGCATGGCAGTTCAGCATATGGGTTTGCACAGGCTGAGGCCAGGATTCAATTCCTGGACCTCACAGTTATGAGGAGCTATCCCAGCATCCTCAAAAGCTTCTTAATTAAAAGAAAATATGCTTTTTAAATCTTTGTTATTCCTATCTTTGTGTAATTGTGTTTCTTTTCCTCTATTATAAATGAGATTTAAACATTTATCTTTTTAAATAATTTTTTTCCAAAAATCCATTTTTAGACTGATTTGTTATATTTTTATCTTATTGCATTGTATTCCTGATTAATGCCCGATTTTATCTTTTATAATTTTTTAAAAGATTTATCTTATTGTTTTTGACAGAGAGACAGAGAGAGACAGAGACAGAGAGAAGTGGGAGGGCCCAGAGGAGTCTTCATAGTTGTATGTCATCAATTTTCAACATGGTTTTGTTCCACACAGGTGGTAGGGAGCCATGCAGGGCAGGAACTGGGCCTGGGGCCTCCTGCATGACAGGCATGCCCCCATGAGTTGGGAGCTGAACCAGGGGCCTCCCACGTGGGAAGCTTGCCCTGGTGAGAACCAAACTGTGGGCCCTCCCACGTGGGAAGCACACCCCAGTTCAGCATATGGGTCTGTACAGGCCTGGGCTGGGACTCAATCCTCAGACACGGGGCTACAAAGTGAGCATTTATCCCACTGAGCATTCCTGGTTTCCCCTATAATTCTTTCCTTATGCTTTCTTTTAATTTTTTTCTAACTTTTGGAGTTGGATGTTTAGTTTATTCTTATTTTTTTTCATTTTAATTGATTCTTAGGGCTATAAATTTTCCTTTGAGTGTTACATATGTTTTATTTAATTGATTTTAATATTTGTGTTTTGTTATTTTATTTTCAGGAAATATAGAATTTCAGTTTGTATTTTCTCTTATGATTGAACAGATGTTGATTAAAGTACTATTTCTTTTTTTTTTCAGGCGGGAGGTCTTTTTTGTTTGTTACTTACTTTTAGGTTTATTGCATTGTGGTCAGTCTAATCAGTTTTGCATTATGCATATTCTCTGAAATTTTCTGTTTTAGAATTTTTTTGTGGCTTATGATATGCTCAATTTTAGTATATGTTCTTATGGATTTCAAATAAAGTTATATTCTCTTATTATAAAGGTTTGGATTTAAATATATACCTA
>PVKE010044053.1:0-13152 GCA_004027555.1 Craseonycteris thonglongyai | reverse complement strand
TTTTTTTTGTTGTTTTTGTTTTTTTCTTAATGTGGGTTAAATTGGTTAACCCTTCTGTGTCTCATTTTCTTTATCTCTCTAATGGGATGAATTGAAGTATCTGTCTCATAGGATAGTTGGGAGGAATAAATGAGATCATATACATAAAGCAGTTAAACTAGTCCCTGGCATATAGTGAGCACTTAAATATTAGATACTACAGTAGACTATGCTGACCAGAACTCAAGCACCCCTTTTTCCTGGGTGCTTGGCATTTTGCTTGTTGCTTGAGTGTCCGTTGCTTGAATTCTGATTAACAGAGTCTAATCTGGCATCTACCAATCCCCACGGGTGCTGGTTAACTAAGTCTACCATATTTTAATTACCATCATCATAATTAATAATATGGGTGGGACTTTGTAATGTTATCTTCAGCATAAGAACATTAGGGATTTCAAAAGATTCAAACAGTCCTATACTCTTTCTTTTCTTTTTCTTTTTTAAAGAGTTTTATTGTTTGAGAGAAGGTGAGAGAGAGAGAAGGGGGGAGGGCCCAGAGCAGTCTCCATAGTTGCACATCATTAGTTGTGACATGGTTTTGTTTCACACAGGTGGATGTGGGGCCGTGTGGGGTGGGAACCAAACTGGGGGCCTCCTGCATAGGACATGAGAACCTTCACCATCATCCCAGTGGTTACCAGTTGCACCACAGTTCAGCATAAGTGTTTACATGGGCCAGGGACAGGAATCAAACCTCAGACTTCGAGGTTGCAAGGCTAGTGCTCAACCGCTGAGCTATCCCAACTTGCTCTTTCTCTTAACCAAACTCTATTTCTAGAAAATAAATGGCCAGTGCCAGAGTCTACTGACAGATTAAAGACAGTAGTCCTCTTTCTTCCTGTCTGGGTCTCAAACTTCTCTATTGCTCACACTTTTAGGGGGTTGAAAGAAGGCTCTTTATTAGGGCACTAAAGGAAAAGAGAAACATAAGAGGAAAATAAAATTTATCAGGAGTAAGTTTCTGTGCATCCCAGGTCCTAATAGTCATAATTGGTTTTGTCTAGATAGGTGCTACTACTTGTATGGATATAAATAAACACAATATGTAATAAATAACATATACTATGTAGTTGTATTATCTCCCCAAATGTATAATTTTTTGAAATGTTTATAATAGTTCTATTGAGACATTACTCACATACCATAACATTTACCTTTTTAAGTATAATATTCATTGTTTTTTAATATATTCACAATGTTGTGTGACCATCACCACTATTTAGTTTCAGAATATTTTTATTACTATTCCTAAGAAACCCAAACTGCCCCTTCCCCTCAACCCCTTCCAGGCCTAGACAACCACTAATCTACTTTCTGTCTCTATGAAATTGCCTATTCTGAATGCTTCATTTACACAGAATCGTGTAATATGTTATATTTTGTGTCTGACTTATTTCACTTAGCATAATGTTTTCAAGGTTCATTCATGCTGTAGCATGTATTAGAACTTTATTTCATTTTATGGTTGAATATTTCATTGTGTAATGCTTTGCAATGTTTAACTAATTTCCACTTTAAGCCTCCAACTTACTAAACATCCTCAGGGTAGTCCTTCCCTCTCTTCTTTCCTTAGTAGGAAGGATTTTCAGGAGTCCCAGGCATTGGAGGACACATGGGGAGGGCTGGACAGCAGAGGTTGTTCAGGGCACATTACCATTGGATACTTGGATCTTAGCATCTGTATACAGTTATAGATATTACAATCGTATCCAATAGATTCTTTCCTATTCATAGCTAAGACAGAAGGGTCATTGTCCCTTGGGCACAGACATACAAAAAAATCTTGCAGCTTTCTCTCCTCAGACAAGATAGTCAGTGTCCTGTGCCTGCAAAGAGCCTAGGGAAGAGGGCTGGTTTACAAATGTTGCCTTGCCTTTCCTACCACTTTAATTCTGATTATAGTGCTTTCAGAGCTCTCACTGAATGTGCATCAAGGAGCAGAATAGTGATGAATGCATAAATTAGGCCAACATTTGAATAACTGTAATCCTAAAAACAAGTGATGTTTGGCCTTGTGGGGAAATACTAATGGTATGTACTTCGGAGTTAGATGGATCAGGGGTTGAGTTTCTCAATTCAGGGACCACGGGTCTTTAGCCTCTCTCAGCCACAGTTTACTCATTTGAAAAATAGCATAATAGTACTCATTTGCAAAATAACATAGTAATACCTATCTCATAAGGTCATGGTGAGGATGAATTGAGTTCAGCCTAGTTCCTAGCATATAGGAAGCACTTCATAAATGGTAACATGCATGGTTACTCCTGCTTAGGAATACTTTCCTTTTAAACAAAATCATACTTTGTGTAATGATTAATAGCTTTTCACTTTGGAGTGAAACAGTCATAGGTCTGAATCCTGGCTATTAGCTGTGTGACCTTGGGTGAACTCTGTTTCCCTTAACTCATCAGGGAACAATTACATTTTATAGATTTGTTTAAGCTGGACTAGATGATGTTTTCTAAAGCATCTCAGCAAATGGTAGTAGCTTAATACAGAGTAGCTATTGTTCCCAGTAAGAAGGCAAATACATCTTCAGGTATCATGTCTACATTAATCCACAGAGGCTTATTACCTTCTTATTGTACTTAGAATAAACTCAAGAGTCCTCTCCATGGTGTAGGGGTCTCCAAACAATGGCCCGTGGGCCAAATGCGGCCCGTGAGGTCCTGTCATCCGGCCTGTGGAGACCTTTTTATCTATGGAAAAAAATTACAGAAATTTACGTGTATCCTGCCAAGATCAGCCGCTTACTTTTTCTACTGCTGTTCACAGTCAATGAGATGATATAACTGCTGTTTGATAGTTACTGCGGCCCTCGGGCTGAAAAGTTTGGAGACCCCTGGTCTAGAGGGTCTAGAGTGCTAGATGATCTGACCCTTCCTACTTCAATGACCACATCTCCAGCTGCTCTTTCCCTTGCTTGTTTAGGGAAAGCAATATTGGTCTTCGTGTTATTCACTAGCCAGACCAAGCTCTCCCTTGCTTCAGAGTCTTTACATTCACTATTGCCTCTCTCTGTCCCCAGATCTTCCAGTTGGTGGCTCCTCCTTATCAGGTTTCAGTTCAAGTGTTACCTGCTTAGAGAGGCCAATATAGTTTCCCTATCCCTTCACTCTGTTTTATTTTCTTCATAAAATTTACTACTATGTGAAATTATTTTCTTTGACTTCATGTTAACCACTTTATCTGTTTGGCTTATTTGGATATCAAAGAAACTATAACAAGGCTTGGGGAATAGTAGAATTAATATTTGTTGGATGAATGGGGATTGATAGATAGACAGTAAAGATCTTCACTCTGGCTTTTGGGACTGTCATTATGGCTGGGAGTGGTAGGGCAATAGCTCATTAGAACAGATTACATGTCTGATTGGAAAGAATCCTAATGTATTATCTTCCTGTGTAGTATTTTCTATGGAGAAGCTGCATTGGACACCTAATGGTACATTTCATATTAGGCAACAACACGTATGGCTCGGTGAGGTAAATCAAGTATATTTACATTGAATTGCCCATAATTTCCTGTTGCCTACCTCACTTTGCATTTAGATACCGATTTAGAATGCTTTTTAAGTTCAGTTAAACAGGATCTAGGTGGCATTGGGAGTATTAGATACTGGGCTTGATATCTTATTAGTGATCCAGTGTTAGGGAGACAGTTTGCCAATGGTGAATCTCCTGGCAAAAATTAGTAAAGTCCATAGAAAAACTTGAGCTTGACAATTTATTTGTCATATGGGAGGTTATTAAGAAAATAATTGAAGGTCTCTGGAAAAATGAGCAATTGTAGTCTGCTGTGGCTGCAGCATTAGCAAAGACAGTGCCTTTGACTGAGAAATTTGGTTTGTTTAGTTTTCTTTTTATATTGTGTTTATTTGCTCCTCTCCTCTTCTCTCAGTTTGAAATATTAACAGTAGGGCAGGAAATGGTTGGAAAGTGATCTCTGATGACTGGGTTTACCTGAATATCTCTTTTTTATTAAAAAAAAATTTTTTTTATTGTTTAAGAGAAGGTGAGAGAGAAGGGGGAAGGGCCCAGAGCTGTCTCCCTAGTTGTACATCTTTGGTTTGGATGTGGTTTCATTCCACACAGGTGGACGTAGGGTGGGAACCGAACCAGGGGCTTCCTGTGTGGGAGATGAGAACCTTTGCCTCTGAGCCATCTCAGTGGTTACCAGTTGCGCCATGGCTCAGCATATGGGTTGCACAGGCCAGGGCTGGGAACTGAACATTGAACCTCATGACTGTGAGGCAAGCACTCAACTGTTCAGCTATCCCAGCATCCCCTGGATTTTAATTTTAATAAGCCTCCATCTAAGTTATTGAGAACACTGGCCTAGTCCAATCATATATTTGTAGAAATGTGAAAATAGGCTCAGAGAGGAGAATGGCCCGCTGGTGAAAAGTACTCATTCTGGGAATCCATAAAAGATTCTTCCTTCTGAAGTGGGCTCTGAGCCATGCTCCTGAAAGTCTCTCCTAATTTGTACTTGACTATAAATTTAATACCTATCTTATGCTACTCGAAATAGCTGTGTAATTTCAAAATTTGGCCATTATTGCTGGCATTAAAGAAATGACTATTACTGGTACTCAATATATCCTCTCCAGTTTCTTAATCACTGTGAAGCTTGTAGCAGAAGAGCTACCCTGTTTGCATATAGAGCATATATACTGATAGCGGGCACCTGTTCCCTTGGGGTGAGTTTGACAGGCAGTAGGTTCCTTCTTTGGACATTCTTGCTGTCCTACCTCCTCTTGCCCCAGCTGTTTTGACAATATAAACAGTGGTACCTTCAAAAGTGTCTCCCACTGTTCTTACTGCCCCCTCCCCATTAATCTCCAGGTACCCCTCAAGCTCTAACTTTCAAGTTAGCTAATTCTTGAATGGCAGGCACCAGAAATAGCACATCAGGTAGAGTTCTAAAAATTATTCTAGGAACCAAAATAAGGGAAAATGATGAATGTGTATACTAATATGAACTCCTCTCTTCATTTTCATGTTTATAGGGGAAGTGTGTGGGAGGTGGCAGTGGTATGAGAAATCATGCTTAAAAAAAAAAAACCCTTAATAACCTACTTTAATTTCTGTATGTTACCTCTGTGTTTAATGAAGGATCATAATATAGCAATCAGAAAATGCATTATAATTTAAGTTTATAATATCATGTTCTTTCCTGATTCCTTGAGTTCAGAATGCTTGAGGTAGATATGCTGTAGAAAATGATTTGTGAAGGGAGGGTATGTGCAGTTTCCACTTACAACTACCTTTGCCCATAAATATAAGATTTGGGACTGAAGTACCCCACTAGTTCAGAATAAGAAAGTTAAGGCAGCTAAAATATCTTCGAGGGAAAACCGGGATGGCTCAGTGTGTTAAGCACTTGCTCTGAAGCCCCGGGGACCGAGGATCGAATCCTGGCCCCGGCCCATGCGGACCCATATGCTGAGCTGGGGTGTGCCCCCAGTTCAGTTCTTGCCGGGACCAATGTGGGAGGCTTCTGGCCCAGTTCCTGCCCTGCGCAGCCCTGCACCCACCTGTGGAGTGAAACTATATGGAAAACTAATGTCAACTATGGAGACTGCTCTGGGCCCACCCCCTTCTCTCTGTCTCTCTCTGTCTCTGTTTCTCTCTGTCAAAAATCAATAAAATAAATCAAGAAATATATATGTATCTTTGAACTCACTCCTTTCCCACAAGTCTGGATTGCATTGGGCAGTGAGAGCTGGGTGAGGCATGAGTAAGAAACAGATGAGAATAAATAGCTAGCTGCTCAGGAGGGGCAATGAGTACTAAGCATTTTCTTTCTCTTGGTGAGGGACTAGTAGCGTCAGCTCCTTTAATTTAATGCTTCTTGTGTCCTGGCTAGGACAAAGTGTGTTCAGTTTGAGTGTCTCTTGAGAGTTTGTGTTGGAGAGTGGGGAATGAGTGAATACATGAATAGATTTAGTGATTTTGGGTATGCAAA
Source organism: Craseonycteris thonglongyai (assembly GCA_004027555.1). NCBI lineage: Eukaryota > Metazoa > Chordata > Mammalia > Chiroptera > Craseonycteridae > Craseonycteris > Craseonycteris thonglongyai. Next base: position 7,143 of record PVKE010044053.1, on the reverse strand, counting down.
GCATCTTGCCAATTATTTTGCATAAACAGTGTCAAAGATCCACAAAGACTTGGTTCTCCTTCCTGTTATTCTCAGAGCTTTCTTGTACACTGACTTGCCATAACCTCCAAGGGAGCTATTTACATAAACAGACAATGGACACCAGCATGCAGGTGCAACCAGGGAGAAACTTTCCACATATAGATTGACTTAAGAATGCTCATTTGGATTTCACAGAACAATTATTGAGATAATTATTGAGATAAATGGCATGCCATGTTAGTTATTGAATATTGAATAAACAAGATATAGTAGCTATAATTATAGTTCTATAAATACCTTAATAGATATATTAAGAGAACTCAGTGAGCTACAAAGTATTTCACTTAAGGTCAATATCTCAAGAAGTTTATAAGATGACCCAGATTGTAAATAACTACCTCTTTGATTTTACCTAGAATATATGCGATGTGATGAAAAAGTACAGTGAATGTTTCCATAAAAAAATTATCAGGGGAAGCCGGGATGGCTCAGTGGGTTAGGTGCTCATTTGCAGCCCCGGGGACCGAGGATCGAATCCCGGCCCCGGCCCGTGCGGACCCATATGCTGAACTGGGGAGTGCCCCCAGTTCAGTTCTCACTGGGGCGAAACCCCAGCCCAGTTCCTGCCCTGTGCAGCCCTGTGCCCACCTGTGGAATGAAACTATGTGAAAAAACCAATGATGTGCAACTATGGAGACTGTTCTGGGCCCTACCCCTTCTCTCTGTCTCTGACTCTGTATCTCTCTCTCTCTCTGTCAAAAACAATAAATAAATCTTAAAAAAAAAAATTATCAGGGATGCTGGGACAGCTCAACAGATTGAGCATGGGTCTTACAACTGTGAGGTCTGGAGATTGAATTCTAGCCCTGGCCCATGCAAACCCATATGCTAAACTACGGTACAACTGGTAACCACAGAATGGCAACAAATGTTCTCGCCTCCCATGCAGGAGGCACCCAGTTTGGGTACCGCCCTGCATGGCCCCACATCCACCTGTGTGAATGAAACTATGCCACAACTAATGATGTACAACTATGGAGATTGTTTTGGGCCCTTTCCCCTTCTCTCTCTCTCCCTCTCCCCTCAAACAATAAAATAAATCTTAAAAAAATTATTACAAGTAATGCCAGGATGGCTCAGCAGGTTGAGGGCTTGTCTTGTAGCCCCAGGGTCCAAGGATCGAATCCTGACCCTGGCCCATGTGAACCCATGTGCTGAGCTGGAATGTGCCCCCAGTTTGGTTCTTGCTTCCCATGTGGAAGACCCCTGGTTCGGCCCCCAGCTTGTGGGGGCATGTCCCTCATTTGGGAGACTCCCAGTTCATATCTCACCAGGGCAAGCCTCCTATGTGGGAGGCCCCTGGTTTGGTTCCCACCCTGGGTGTGCTTCCCATGTAGGAGACCCTCAACTCATGGGTGTGTGCCTCCCATGCTGAAGGCCCCTGGCCTGGTTCCTGCCTTGTGTGGCCCTGTGCCCACCTGTGGAATGAAAGTATGTCAAAAACTAAAGCTAATGTGCAACTATGGATCCATTTCACATTCTCACTGGCAGTCTAAGAGGATTCCAATTTTGCCACATCCTTGTCACTATTTGTTATTGTCTGGCTTCTTATTGATAGCCATTCTGGTACTTATGAAGTGGTATCTCATTGGGATTTTGATTTGCATTTCTCTAATGACTAATGAAATCTTTTCAAGGGCTTCTTGGTTATTTATGTATCTATTCCAATCCTTTACCCATTTTAAATTGGGCAGTTTGTCTTCTCTGTAATTGTAAGATTTCTTTATATATTCTGGAAAAAAGTCTTTTATCAGAGCTATGGCTTGCAAATACTATTCACAGTCTATTGGAGACTACTTTCTTGAGGATACCTTTTGAAAAACAAAAAAATTTAAAAATTTTAATGAATTTAATTTATCTATTTGCTTCATTTATTTGTGCAATATCTTTCATGTCTCAGAAATTGTTGCCAAGCCCAAGGTCATGAAGATTTACTACTTTTTTCTTCCAAGAATTTTACACTTAAGCTCTTATATTTAGTTCTATTAGGCATATTGAATTAACTTTTCTGTATGTCATGAGGGTAGAGTTCCACATTTATTATTTGCCATGTGGATATTCAGCTGTCCCAGCACAGGACTCTCTTTGGACTCTTAGTTCTTTTCCATTAATCTGTGTATTGTCTTACTTTCTCCAACATCACGCTGTCTTGATTACTGTAGATTTATATAGTATGTCTTATATATTAGGCCTCCAATACTTTTTCTTTTTAAAGATTGTTTTCACTATTCTAGTTACTTTGCCTTTCCATACAAATTTTACAACCATCTTGTCATGAATGATTATTAGTTATATTAGTTCGTCTGTAGTTTCTCTTGCATTTTTGATGTATTCATATAATATTGTGCCAGTAGAATCCTATGGTGAACAGAAGTATAAATGGAAGACATCTAATGTCTTGTTTCTAAATTTAAAATGAATTCTTCTAATGTTATCCTCCTAATTGTGGCATTTACTGTCAGTTTTAGGTAGATAGCCTTTATCAGGCTAAGCAATTTCCCTTCTCTTTCTATTTTAATAAGAATTTCAATTTTTTTCAAAGAGTATTAATTTCAGTCTTTCTGTACCTGTATGCAGATTTTTATCTTATCTGCCCTTTTAATGGAAATGTAGTCTTCTAAGGGTGCCAGGTTTATCCTGAGGTCTCATTTCCAACTCCTTGCCTTGTATGAGCTATGACCTTGTCCTCTGTTCATGTGCCTATTAAAATGAAAGATTCTAGTTAAAGGATACCAACAGATATCCTCCTGGCTACTCTAATATCAGGTCATAAGTCAGTGCCCTGGGTTTCAGCATCCTTTTTAGTTTTGGTTTCTGGTGATTTTGAGTTTTTACTTTTATGAGAGTTCACCTAACCATTTAAAAGTCTGACTTTTAAATAAAATTCCTTATTTCTAGATATTTTACAGTAGAAAGGTTTTGGGGTTTACTCATCCACTATATTAATTAGAGACTGAATATTTTCACATTTTTCTGAATGGAAATAAAAACAACCCAACTATTTTTGTAATGCATAGTCCAATGGCTTGCAAATGTTTGGAACTCAACACATATTTGATAAAAGAATGAATGTTTTCTGAGCATTTTATGATTCATCACTCAGGAGAAGAAGAATGGAGTAAACATGTTTTGAGTCTGGGAGAATGATAGTGCTACTGATAGACAAGAGGGAAGGTTGGAACAGGTGCAGAGTTCATAATGCAGTGCATAGATGCTGTAATGTAGAGTTGCACACCTGGAAACAATGCCATTGTTATCAGCTAATGTCACCCCAATAAAGTTAACAATAAAGAAAAGAACAGGTGCTAATCTATGGAAAATGGTATGTTTGATTTTAGGTATATTAAGTTGGACATGGTAGAAGGACTGACTGGTTGAGTGTTTTGGTTGACTATGTAGAAATAAACCTTTGGAGAAAGGTTAAAGCTGGAGGTATAAATTAGGTAATTATTTGCAATAAGGTGATGTTTAAAACTATGACATTAAGGGAGAGAGGGAGGGGAGGTGGGAGAGGGCACCAGCATTATGGACACACTCAATGGTTTGGTGTTTACCTGGAGAGGAGGGAGGAGGGGAGAGGGAGAGTTGTGGGGGGAGGGGGGAGTGGGCACCAGATATATGGTGATGGAGGGGGAGCTGATTCTGAGAGCTGGGCACATAATGCGATACATGGATGATGTGATGTGGAGTTGTACATCAGGAAACTATCTAATTGTTACCAACCAATGTCACCCCATTAAATTTAACAATAAAATATAATAATATTTAAAAATAAATAAATAAATAAATAAAACTATGACATTAACTGCTATCACTGAGGTAGAAAGTATAGAATTGAAAAAGTAAGGTGGGCTTAAGGTTTAGCCTTGATTGGGGCAGAAAGAGAAAGCATAGTTTACGAACATGTATATCAAAGAAGTAGCCATCAGGGTAGTGAAGACAGTATAATGTCACCAAAAACATGGGATGAGAGAAATATTAAGGAAAGAAAAACTTGTTTAATAAGTTGGTCAATAGATTCAGATAATATTTACATGTAGAACTCAAGAGCCCTGAATTTATTTGTTAGGAATGGCTTCATCCCAGTATTATTCAGTCTTGGGTGATATCTATATTTATATCAATATCTATAGCTAGATATCTATATCACATATCTATAGCTAGATCTAGATATAGGCATATTTTTCCATGGGAATAAACATATTACAATATTCCTCTTTTTATCTATGATATAATATTCAACTTGAGTCTGATCAAAGAATCAAGAATGCTTTAGGTTATGATTTATTTCCACATGTATATGTTTTTTGTGTCTATGTATACACATAAACACATATTTTAAAGACTGCATCTTTCTGTGTATAAGATGACACTTTTGTCTAAAATTGTTAGACCAAAAATTGGGGTCATCTTAAACATAAGAGTAACCTGTATGTTGATTTCCAATGTTGGGTTAGAAGAGTAGAGGTTATACGTAGGAGCATCTTACACACAGAAAAATATGGTACATCTTGTAAATATTTCTAAATATAGCTGTAAAGCCACTTACCGTTTTCTTGCTGCTGAAAAGCTATAATATGCTGTTTACATATTTTTAATTGTTCAGAGAAGAGGATATGGCCCCTTAAAAAAATCAAGTGGATTTGAAAGAGGCTTGAAGTCTGTTACATAAGTTTCTTAGAAAACCAATTGTGTGTTAATGCCAACTACAAGTCACAGAAAGCATGCTGTGAACATGTAGAGGATTTGACCCTAATCTCCCCACACCACTTGCCCTTCTCTTCTTGCTGAGGAGGAAGGAGACATTAAAGGCTAGAAACTTGGGAAGGAAAATAGTATATTAGAAGGGTTGTAAATTTGCAACTATTATTCCGACCTCCTAGTGGGGGTATCAAAAATTAACTGAAATTCCTTGAAATAGCTTTTTTTATGATAACCTGTTCCAAAACTTTAAAGTGTTAAAACTATATACAGGAATATATATATATATATACAAATTTCTGACTTCAAAAAATTCCAGGTCACTGTTAGACAGTCACCATTTACTAGGTGTGAGATGAACAACTAGAATTACACTAAATAACCCTGGCTGCTGCTTCATTAGGGCTACCTCACTTTAACTGGTGTTAAAGTCTTAGTATAGATGATGTATCACATGCTCTTATGTTGTAATTAGAAATTATTTTTTGTGTTTAGTAATTTTATTTGTATATAAAAACGTAAATGCCTATGTGTGCATGTACCACACACAAATGTCCACTGATGATGCCCTTGTCATCTGTGAAGTGAACTGTCCCTGTGAATTGTGGGAAGTGGTTAATCAATACTGGAGGGCTCAATAGGCTTTGGAAAGCAAAAGACATGGCTATAAATGAAGTACAGGGTTAATCTGAGTTCATGATCTGGAGCGAGGGAAGATTGAGAATACAGAAGTCAAAGAAGGAACAAAAGTCCATGTCAAGGGAATAGTAGGGAATGCGGAGGCAGACACATTGCTACAGACAGAAGACGACTTTGAGGTACAGACATGTTTTCATTCCACACAGTTGGATGTAGGGTGGGAACCAAACTAAGGACCTTCCGTGCAGAAAGCAAGAACCTACGCCACCAACCCAGCATATTGGTTTGGATGGGCCAGGTCTAGAATTTGAACCCCAGACCTTGCAATTGTAAGGCAAGAACTCAACCACTTAGCTATCCTGGCATTCCCTTTGTTTTGCTCCTTGAGCAAGTTTGGTATCTTGAAAACAGCCAAGTTCATAAGCCAATCTTTGAGTATTACTTCTCATTATAGTTTTCCTTACACTTGTCTTCTCTGTGAGTATTTAAACCTTAGCCCTGTCTTCATCATCGATTCTGTAAAACATTGGGACACCTAATTTTCTTGGGCTAATAAGACAGAGATATAAAGGAATAGTCTATTAAGCAGGGCTGCTAGAGAGCCTGTCATTTCTTTAATAGCTGTCCACTGAGCCATGGAGCAGTGTGAGGTCTAGCAGTAGGACGTAGTCAGCAATGTGCTTCAGTCTGCAGCTATTCTGCTGTGGTATTATTTCAGGCATCACCAACAACCAAGGTGAAAGCTTCTCAAATAAGACATTCTGAATGAGATGTGCTACAAGCTTGAGAGGCTGATGGGGATAGGCAGGCGGTCTCAGTGGCAGATACAAGCTAGGAAACTCAGGACACGGAAAATACCACTGATTTGCTAGAGGGCACATTACAAGTTGGTGGCGTGGCTCATATCTGTGTTAAAATTTTATTTCTGATCTTGTACTGCAGCCTTTAGACTATTGATACCTTCAGTTTTTGAAAAAAAATATAAAGATTTATGTTATTGCTTGAGAGATGGTGAGACAGAGGGAGAGGGGGAGAGAGAGAGAGAGAAGGGGGAGGGCCCAGAGCACACTCCATAGTTGTACATCCTTAGTTGTGACATGGTTTAATTCCACTCAGGTGCATAGTATAGGGGGAACCAAACTGGGGGCCTCCTGTATGGAAGGTGAGCACCCTCACCTCTGAGCCATCTCTGCAGCTACCAGTTATGCTGCAGTTCAGCATACGGATTGCATGGGCTGGGGTCGGGAATTGAACCCCAAACCCGATGACTGCGAGGCAAGTGCTCAATCAATGAGCTATCCTGGCAACCCAATATCCCCAGGTTTTAAACTATCCTTTGGAAAGCTCTGATCCTCTTAGTTACATGCTTTTGAGCTCTCTCCTTTTTTCCCTTTCCATCTGTATAACTAGGATAGAGAAGGGATTTACAGGCTACCACCTGGGAAGTATTTTCTAGTTATTCAAGGCAAAAAAGGGCCTGTGTCTGTGTGTAGATGTTATCACATTCTATTCTTATTCCTTTGTCCTTTCTCTTATACTTGTCTTCTACTTTGAGACTTTGACAAAGCTTGGCACAAAACCTCCCAGTAAAGACACCTGTGACTTTTCATGGTTACTTTAAAGGGTCAGGAGTGGCAAGTTTAAACATAAAGTGTTGACTTCATTGCTAGCAGGCCCTAGAATGAAACTTCAGGGAGCTACCACCAAGTGAACAGCCTATTT
>PVKE010044052.1:0-13153 GCA_004027555.1 Craseonycteris thonglongyai | reverse complement strand
CGCTTTGAGGCCACGAGGACCGAGGATCGAATCCCGGCTCCGGCCCAGGCAGGACCCACATGCTGAACTGGGGAGTTCCCACAGTTCAGTTCTCTAGCTGTCTCTGTCTCTGTCTCTCTCTCTATCTGTCAAAAGTAAAATAGAAATAAATATGCACTGAAGATAAAATAATTACTCTCTATAAATATAAAAAGATATATAAAAAAAAAATAAATGAAAGATAGTACTAGCCCCTAAGAAGGAGGGAAAAAAAGACTGAAAAAATGGACATTTTTACAGTTTTGCTTCATTTGCAAATAGTAAATCACTGAAATCACTGATATAGAAAAATCTACATTTTTATATCTGCCTTGTTGCCTTTTTTTTTTTTTTTGCTTCAGTCCCTTCACTGTAAGTAAATATTTATGTCTTATAAAAAAGCAGAATGTAGATTATGTAACAGAGTGTTAAATCATTACAGGGAACATGTTAATACTGCCAGTTTTATAAGGCACTACTAAATTGTTGAGAAAAGAAAATTACATTTGGATGAGTATAAACTAATGTTGAATGAATAATTGTATCAACAGCTTTTAATATATTGACTGGAGAACATGTGCAACACAGTTCTCAAAGTCAAAACCCTTTAGCTACGGTTTCATTGTAAAACAAAATCTATTGTACTTGTCATGCTGCTCTGAAGGCTAATAACTGGCTTTATCGGGAACACTGTGGCACATTTATATATTCCCACTGCTGAAATGTGGTCACTGAAATGCAGCGAGGGAATCGAAAACCAGCGCCCTCAGGTGCAGCACACCACTAGCCTAGACTCTCAATTATGCTGCTTGTAGATTATCTGGGCTCCCTGTTTCTTTTTCTTTAAGCCTTTTATGAGTACTGTACCTCCCAAGGTAAGGTAGTATATCAGATTTTTCATAATGGCTAGTTCAATGTAGGGCTTCATGAAATAGTACTTTAAAAATATGGTACAAATGAGATTTCTGATTATGTGTGCATTTCAATCAGTCAGTCTCCCCGTCGCAAAGTCATACGATATGACTGAGTGTTGTTTATGGTATTCAGAGTACTGTTCTTTGCTTATTTTAAATAAAATTTACAGTGAACGAAGACACAGTCATCTGTCTTGCTTATATGATTTGGATTTCTATGACCAGTCCTTTATAAAACGTGTGTAGTAAATTTAAAAAGTTGAAAATGGGAGTCATTTCTTATCTGAGACTCAAAACCTTTCTTTCAACTCAAAAGGTCCAGAACACCAAGTTTTTACCTTGGGTTCAATTATATTCTAAATTAAAATTAGGTTTCTATACAAATGTCTATCATAGTCAACCTCAGGATTGTACCTGAGGTAAGGGGTGGGGGGTTGGGAAAGAGGGAGGGGGTATCAAATATATGGTGATAGAAAGAGAACTGACTCTGGGTGGTGAGCACATAATGCAATACATAGATGATATAATTGGAATCGTGCACCTGGAACTTATGTAATTTTTACCAATCAATATCATCCAAATAAATAAATAAATAAATAAATATCTAGAAATGAGAATACGAAGATAAGATATTGGTATAAAGCTGCCACATAGAATTTTAAATTTCAATACCTAAAAGCTGACACAAACAGTAATGATAGCAGCTAAACAATTATAGTAACACAAAATCATAACAATAATACACACACACACAAACCTTAGTATGATTAGCATGCTTAGTGAGAATCATAAGAATATTTTGGAGTGGAACGACAAGGGTCTAACTTTCTTCCTATTCCCAAGAGCTAAACTGGGGAGTCTCAAAAATCACAGTAACTTTCAGGAACACCTCCAAATGTATTATAAACCATAAAATATGCCACCAGAAAAACCGAAACAACAACAACTCAGAATGAAAAAGATAGGGGAAGCTAGTTAAGCACTAGCTTTGTAGCCCCAGGGACCAAGGATTAAGTTCCAGCCCTGGCCCATGGGAACCTATATGCTGAACTGGGGTGTGATTCCCACATGGGAGGCTCCAGATCGGTTCTCGCTCTCCATTTTGCCCTGCACAACCAGGGCCCACCTGTGTGGAATGAAATCATGTCGAAAACTGATAATGCACAACTAGGGAGACTGCTCTGGGCCCTACACCTTAGATGTCAATTCTAAGATTAAATTGATCACCTTTCAAAAATCATAGTAAGTTTAAATTTGAAAGAAAATCTCAAGTAAAATTGAAAATCTTAGTAAAACACGGCTAAAAATCAAAAATAAATTTCTTTCTCATAAGAGACAATACTCTCTTAAAAGATCTCTCTGAGGTTAGGGATACATAATAATTAACAAGGAACTTTAGTCATTATTTTTAACTATGTTTTTGTTTTATATATTACCTAATCCATCAATTAAAAACCTTGAAACTCTCAGTTCTCACTTCTATGATCACTTCTTTATTTTTGTAAACTATAGAATGATATTTATATCTTTTCTTCTAGCAGTTTCACATATTTTCTTATAGAAATTATAGACTTAAGCAGAGCCACTGATAATCACCAGTGAATAAAAGTTTCTGCCATTCCTGAGTTCTCTGTAAGGATGCAGTACATAATTTGTTGAATTATTTCATCAACTGAACTTCAATATACATTTTGGTTTTTTTTAATAGAAATTAGCACATGATGTATTTATTGCATAAGTACTTTTATATTTGAGAAGGCCTGCCTGTCACTCCATAAAGAATACTTAGTTAGGTACAATACACAATAACATTTTCTTTCCTGTAAAACATTGTAGAATTTTATCTATTGTCTTCAGGCATTAGATGTTGCTATTTAAAAAAGACCAGTACAATCTAAAGCTTTTATTGTGTAGTTTATGTTCTCTCTGAATGAATCTCTGCATGTATATGTTTATAATATATCAACAACCACACATGCACATGTATGTGCACACACACATGCACATGCATACACACACATGGTGTGTTCTTTTACAGATTCTATATTTCAGGGAAAATTTTTTGAACTATAACTGTGACTAAATTTTTTATTCATTAAATTCTTTGAATTAATCACCATTTATTCCATGCTGAATTGTCTTTAAAAACTCTTATACTGATTAGAGACATCTAATTATTTAATTGCCTTTCACTGATTATTTCAAGCCAAAATTTCAGATTTTTTGTTCTATATGACCTGTTCCTTGTAGTTTGTAATTTATTGACTAGTTTTGAGGAGATTCTTTAGCTACGTGGTGTGATCAAAAAGTACAGTGATGGTGAATGCTGTTGCTGAGTGCTGTCCAACAGAAAGGCAGTGATCTTCAGTGTGGGAAGTGGGATCTTCAAACCTTTGTCATTGTGTGTGACAAGTTTCAACTTGTTTGGTGCAGTCAGTCGGTTGTGAGCTATGGTTGAGAGGTGTGTTTTAAAGTGTGCCATAAATCATGAATCGTGAGCAACACATTAACATAAATTTCTGTCAAATAAAAACATTATGGTGTGCCCTCATCCACTTTATTCACTGGATCTGGCACTGTGAGACTTCTGGCTCTTCCCCAAAGTCAAGATGACCCTGAAAGATAAATGTTTTAAATTGATTCGGGACATCGAGGCAGCCATAACAGCACAACTAAACACACTAAAGAGGACTTCCAGAACTGCTTCAGAAAGTGGCAAGAATGATGGGACAAGTGTGTTTGAAGGGAGGGAAAGTCTTTTGAGGGGGGTTAATGGCTATGTGCTTTTTACTGTAATGAATTTTTAAATTTAAATATTCACTATATTTTTTAATCACACCTCATATTTACTAGTATTTGTGATATTTTTTAACATAATAATTTGTTTTTGAGCTCTGTGTCACTATATTCAAGTTCTTTTAAATTCTTATGTAGCTCAATATTTGTGGGCATCCTTGCTGTCTTTCATGCTGATTTCTTCATTTATCTTTTTTATTCTTATTTCTGAAGATTTATTTTATTATTTTTTGACAGATACAGAGAGACAGAGATGAGACAAACAGAGACAATGACAGATGAGTTTTAGCTCTACAGCCCTGATGGTAACTAAGGAAACATAGTGGAGAAAAAATTTTTTTCAGAAATTACCCAAGTTTGCATTCAAGATAAAAAATAGACTATTACAGTGCATTTAAAACACACATATGCATTAGTAATAATGCTTTAAATTACAATAAAAAACAAACAAAAATATAAAAATATTTATTGAGTGCAAAAAAAATTACTATGATTTTAGGAAGGTGATCAGTTTGATCTTGGAAAAGACATCTATATTGTCTGTAGGTTAATAACTTTTCTACTTGATTTAATAGGAGCATCATTGAAATATAGACTTATAAAACATTTCAGGGATTTGGTAGCTCAGTACAGTTGGTAAGAATCATACATACAAATTGTTGAATAATTTAACCCCAGTTCTGAAATTAATTCACCAAAGATTCCCTATTAACTTTCACAAAATTTCACAATTTAATTCTCAAGCATGTTCACTTAATGGGCACTGAAAAGGGCATATAAATGAAGTATATAATGTGTTTACCTTAAAAAGTCTGCAAGTTAAACTGAAGGCATAATATGTATTCGCTATTAGAGTTAATGATACATTTTGTCAAAATATGAAGGGCAAATTGAATGATTGGAAAGCAAGTGTCATAAAAGCATAGATAATTGGGAGACCAATATGGACTGAAATAGTTAAAGAAAACTTCCTAAAAAGAGGAATCTTAGAATCATCCTAGAGTTTTATATCATTTTATTTTATTTCATAATTATCACTCATTTTTTCCTAAATGACTGCTTTAAGTACTTTTTGCAGCCTGTTGATGATACAGAATTTTTTTAACAAATAAAATGCTTGTGCTACATTTTCTTTAGTTCAAAAAGAGCGAAAAAATTATGATGAAAATGTAATTTGTTTCTTGGACTACTTCCTTTTATTCTTCTTTCATTGGAAATATATTCATCAAACACTGACATCAAAATTTAGTTTTATTAAACCCATCGGTTATGCATATCCTTGAAATATCTCAAAGCCTTTAAAACTATTGATTGGTGAAATACCAAATCAGTGTCATGGTAGGTACTGATTTGTTTTTCAAAGAAACTCTTTAACATGGTCAATGAGATACTTGTTAATTTATCAGTTTATGTGGACAAAGATCACAAGAATATAAGGTGAAATATGAGTCTATTGTATCATAAAATACCTTAACAACCCTGATTTGAAAATTAAGAAGGAAACAGGATTTAGTAGTTTGGTTTTGGCTAAAATGTAACAACATGTTACATTTAGTTTTAAGAATCTTAAATATTGAAATGTGAAAAAAACAAACAAAAAAACAACAACATAATTTTCTCTGTTTCCTAGTTTTGCCAGGATGATTGATAAATATTATATATGTTTTGCTTTTTCTTGGTCAGTCGTCTGGGAGTGGAAATCTGAGGTTTTTTTCTTCTAATTAAAAACCAACCTTCCTTGGGGTACTGTTTCTCCTCCAGTCCGACCATGAGATTATGTTGGAGTTAGCAGTTGATATACCCTGCCGTACTACACACAGTTGGGCATATGACAACGGCCTGGTCCTTATCACATGACTAAGAATTGGTATTGAAACCATCAGTGTAATTCAATATTTTATCCAGTATATTTTTACATGCAGCTGACAAAGAAAGGCTTCTTTCTATTCTAAGTGTCAAAACTTACAGCTCCTGATATAATTGGAAAGAATGCTCTTGATCTAGCTCTGGATATTTTTTTTTTTTTTCTTAAATTTGCTTGAAACATTATTTCCTGGAAAAAAAAAAAAAAGGAGGACATTAAGTGTATCCTTTCATATAGAAAAGCCTGACAGAAAGTAACCAATAATATGCTATGACTGCCTAAATTCCCTGATTGAAATTATACTAAATTGGAACTACTATAATTTTTCATATTTCTCTTTATTTCTACATGCAATTGAAGTATCCTTTTACGAATCCTCTTTTTAACTTAAATTAATCTGAGCTGTTTCTCTATAACTTGAAACCTGACAATATCACCAGTTATGTATCTTTCTTATGGCAGTATTAAAATCTACATCTTTGGGGTCAGATATAGTTCAGAATATAGGTATAGCATTCCAGGGATGTCAGGGCAGCACTCTGGAGACAAACTCAGCAAGATTTCTATAATGATATGAATGAATATTCATGCTAAATGGGATTAAAGATAGTTACAAATATGCTGATGCCAGTTCAGGTCTGATTGATTCCCAGTCGTGTTTTGACACTAAACCTAGAGAAAAGGTGTTGTTTTTAGGGATCTTTAAATTTTGGAATTGAAGAAAAGGATTAGGAGTTATACTCTAGCCTAAACTACTATTGAGAGTAAACATTCTAGTCTTAAAGTTACTATTTACAGAACCACGTCTCACGAAAATTTGTAGTAACTATCTCATAGATGGCTTCTAGCCATTCCTGTTCCCCACCTAAAAACTACTCCCTAGTGAGGCAATATGGTATGTAAATGAATGTGGTCATATAAGGATGAAATGTGACAGTCAAGAAGATTTCATCTAGTATAAAATATCCTTCTGAAAGACCAGGAGGAAATCTGTACTGTTTCAGATAGTAGAGTTTATCTGTTCACTCCTTATGGCAAATATATCATGGGCATGTTAATTCTGTTTAGAAAAGACATTTGATTTGATAGCAACAGAATTTGAGAACTTATCTATATTCAGTTTGTGATTTCCCTCTTTTAGGAAACAAAGTTCCAAGCAACTCTAAGAGGAAAAAAATCATACAAAGCCAGAACAAAACCTTTAATTCTATTATTCAAAGTAATGTAAGAGTATTTTTATTAATAGTAGGAAAGATTTTATAAAGTGGTTTATCTTAATGATCACCACCATGAATATAAAACTCATCATAGTAACTAATATTTATTGAGAACTTATTTTATCTGTGCCATACAATCTGCAAATACTTTAGATGTATTATCCCTCTTAATTTTTACAATAACCCTGTAAAGTAGATAAAATAATACCATTTATTTTACAAATAAAAATACTGTGGTCTAGGTCAAATAACTGTCTAAAATAGCATATTGTACGGCCACCTAACCCCATTGAGAGGTTCAGGGAAAATTTTTTGTAGAAGGTAAAAATCTAATTTGAGATCTGAAATAGGAATTAGCTGAATAAGAAAAAACTATGTACAAAAGCCCCATGACACAAGAATAATTGCACATTTGGAGACTAGAAAATAATCTGATATGGTTCTAGGACAGCATATAGCTTTGCAGAAAAAGTAAGGAGAGATACTGGAGAGATTAGAATAATTCAGTTCATGTAGAGCAGTGGACCCCAACATTTTTGGCACCAGGGACCACTTTCATGAAAGACAGTTTTTCCACGGGCCTGGGGTAAGGGTGGAAGGCATTGTTTTGGGGTGATTCAAGTGTATTAAATTTATTGTATACTTTATTTCTATTCTTATTACATTGTAATACATAATGAAATAGTTATATAATTCACCATAATGCAGAATCAGTAGGAGCCCTGACCTTGTGTTTTAATATGAGTCTGTAAGCAATTGATTATGGTCTCTGTGCAGTCAGTCCTCTCTGCTAATGTTAACCTGTATTCAATTGCTCGCCCACTTCTCACCTCCTGCTTTGTGGCCCAGCTCCTAACAGGCCACTGACTGATACTGGTCCGCGGCCCAGAGATTGGAGACTCCCGATGTAGGGTATTCTAATCCATATTAAGAAGTTTAAATATTATTCTAAACACCATGAAGAGCCATTGGAGCCATTGTAGAAGGTAAAAATCTAATTTGAGATCTGGAATAGGAATTAGCTGAATAAGAAAAAACTATGTACAAAAGCCCTATGATACAAGAATAACTGCACATTTAGAGAATAGAAAATAATCTGATATGGTTCTAGGACAGAATATAGCTTTGCAGAAAAATTAAGGAGAGATACTGGAGAGATTAGAATAATTCAGTTCATGTAGAGCAGTGGTCTACATGACTATTTATCTCTGTTTATGCTAAACAGAAAGCTACTGTAATTGACATTTATCTTTCTGGTTGCATTAAAAAGAATGGATTAGAAAGGAACAAAAGAAGAGACAAGCAGCTCATTTAAAAGGCTATTTTAATAGCCTACATGAGAGATTACTGGTATAAAAGTAGAGCAAAGAAATTATGGTGACAGATAAAATTGGTAGGATTCTAGAAATCATAGATGGTGGAATCTATAGGAACTAATGGTTTTTTGATGTAGAGCAGGGGCCTCCAAACTATGGCCCGCAAGGCCCTCTCATGCAGCCCGTAGAGACCTTTTTATCTGAATAAAATAATATTAAATAAATAATTAAAAACAACATCTATGTTTTGATTCTTTTTTATTTGGACCTTGAGTGTGTAGTCGGCCCCCAAATTGTGGTTTGATAGTTAATGCGGCCCGCGGGCTGAAAAGTTTGGAGACCCCTGATTTAGAGGGTAAAATAGAAGACTTGACAGCCTGTGGTGAGGTTCAGTCAGAATCCACAGTGCAGATGGCAGCACCATTTACTGAGCCAGAGAGCATGGGAGCAGGTGCAGGCATTGAGATAAAGATAAGAGAACCATTTTTTCTACAAGAGAGTTTAAATATTCTGTGAGAAGTTTCAGCGGAGAAATATAATATTTGAATATATGAATCCACAGTTTAGGAGAGAGCTATAGGCCAAAGTTTTCAGTTTGGGAAACATCAGCAAATAAAAGGACTTGAAGCTGGGGGAGTCGATAGGATCAGATCACATGCAATGAGGTTATGCAATGAGAGGAGACACTTCAGAGAACTAAACTGAAAATTCTGATACTCAAAAGATGGGACATTGAAGGCTCAGAGAAGCCAATAGGAGAGAATATTTTAAGGAAGGTGCTGACAAGAAATTAAGTTCCATAATGACAGAATAGTATCTATTAGCGATATTGGTAAGAGCAATTTCAGTAAATTGGAGGGACTGAACCCTAAACTCTGTAGGTCACGGAGAGAACGGGAGATAGGTAAGCCTTGTTGAGAAATTTTGATAACCCTACACCTCAAAACAATAAAAGATGCCACTATCATATACAAAAAAATCAATGTAAAATGTTACCTTCAGAACAATGAAAGTAAATCCTAAAATTGAAGTTGCTTCTTTTTAGATTTTCTGATTATAAAATTGTGGCTAAAATAAGTGAAACTGAGCTTTTACCTTTTATTGTTATAATTTGAGTCTCCGTTCTGATACCTTAAATATGTGGTTAAGTGCTGGGAGTAAAGAGGACCAGCGAGAAACTGCAAACACCAGTGTCAGAAAACAGTTATTGGAAGGTGTGCGATACTGGGCAGAGCAGAAGGGGCTGCCAAAGGGGATAGGCTTTTTGCTTGTTTGTCCATTTATTTTATGTTGGGATAGGAGAGAATTGAACAAATTTGGATTTTGTAAAAAGTTATAAGACTTAAATTAAAAACAAAGAGGACAGAAAGGATGACAAATACAGCAACTTAGGTAAACACAGGAGAAGGAATTGCCTAAGAACACTACTGGGTGGATAGCCCTTGGGCAGAAGGCAAGTAGATTTTTAATCTCTTTTAACAGAAAGAAATGAGAGAAGCGTACAGGAGTGTGGAGATTAAAAAGTTTGTGATTTTTTTTATTGCGTTGCATTTGCATGCTCTATGTAATAGGAGGTTGCTGAAAGTGAAATGAAGAGGTGGAAGAGAGGACTTAAGAATTGATGCAGGGGAAGCTGGAATCGCTCAGTGGGTTAAGCACTCACCTTGCAGCTCCAGGGTCCAGGGATTGAATCCCAGCCCTGTCCTGTGCAGACCCATATGCTGAACTGGGGAGCTCCCCCAATTCAGTTCTGTCTCTGTCTCTGTATCTCTCTCTCTTTCCAAAAAAAAAAAGAATTGATGCAAAAAACTGCAATAGTTGTTATGTGAATACTGCAATATATGTTATCTCTATCTATCTCTAACTCTCTTTATCTCTAAATCGAATGCTACCATCATTTCTGTATGCCTCTGTCTATCTTTATCTCTGTAATCTATATCAATAGTTTTGCCACCAGGGCTGGGTTTCATGGACTGGGGGAGGATAGTTTTGGTATGATTCAAACATATTACATTTATTGTGAACTTCATTTCTATTATTATTACACTGAAATATATAATAAAATAACTATACAACTCACCATAATGCAGAATCAGTGGGAACCCTTATTTTTCCCCATTATTTTATTCTACCAGATGCTCTGGATTTTCTGTCTACCACATCAAACTGGAATTGGAGGTTGTGAACAGTACTCCTATTAGAATTAAAATAGTGAGCACTGTGTCCATCCCCCAAATCCCAACATGATCCACCATGTCTCCTCTACCTTCCACCCAGTCCCCTTCTCCGAAATCCCCACAGCACACCCGCCTGCTTGAGCTCTTCTTGGGAGACCCTTGCCTTGCAGCCCATGGCACAGAAGGACTGTTAGTTCAGCTTGTGAAACAAGGGTCACTGAGAACAATCCTCCCCATAGAGGAAGGAAAATGTGACCTGTTCGGGGACCTTGTCACTCTCTTCCATATCATTGGCCAGGTAGCTGGGGGCAGACATCAGACTGCAGATCAGGGACAGGACAGGAAGGACCCCCACCAAAGGCAGCTCCCAGGAAAGATACAGGCTGATTACATTCACACAGGACCTACAGGTGGCCTACCCAGTGTCACAGAATGCCACCCCATCATCAAAAAGCCAGTGCTGGGCAGAGACCTGAAAGGTGCCTTTCATACCTTGATGATAAAGACAGACTTCAGGGAAGCCCAAGGGCCTATCCTGATATCCTCTGGCAGTGCAATTCCCATCAGAGTTTTCCCTTCCCCAGTCCTGCCCTGGCTCCCTCCCTCACACTATGGTGTATTCACATACTTGTCTTTTCTGTAGTGTAAGTACCTTTACAGTTCCTGAGGGTAGTGACTGACTCTGGTCTATATCATTATCACTTTCCTACCAAATGACTAATATAGGACTCACTTCATAATGGTGCATTAATTCACCAGCATGTCTTGAATCTCTTTTCCCATTGTTTATATTTCCTGACACATGAGAGGCACTTTATAAGGTTTCATAGAATGAAGAAATGAATGCTTTGTCTCATAGTCAAATGCAAAAGTGATTACCTCATAGACTCAACATAACTTAAACATTTGCAACATAAGAATAATTATGCCAAGTGTTTTAAGAATGCATTGTAATTTTGACGAGACCTGTTTTTAATAGGTTGACTAGTCTAGTGGGATTGGGGATGGAGAAGGGGGAGGGAGATAAGAAATAACTATAATCCAAAATATCACACTGTAATAGAATTTTACTTAAAAATCTACTGGGATGCAGAAGTTAGGGACATCAGAGAAGGTCTCACAAAGATTTTGGTGTTTGAACCAACTTTAAGAATAAGATATTTTTTTTCAGATACCAAGACAGAAAATACAACATAAAAATAGGGGAAAGGTACTTGGAAGAGCAGTGCAACAAAGAAATGAAACATTGGGATGGCAAGCAGTTTGGTGGAGATTGTAGAGAAGTCTGAGTTCAAATAGAACTCTGGCCTCGATTTAGAATGTGATTAGCCAATGAAATCATTGAGGAAGGTTGTGAAGTGGTTAGACCTGCGTTTTGGAAGAATATCCAAAGAGATTTGTAAGAAACATGCCTGGGGAGCATTTGACAGTAGATGTGTGGTATGTAATGGAGAGCCTTAGTTCAGGATGAAGATGATTATACTGGGTATTGATATTGGAAAGAGCCACAGAGGAACTGGAAGTTGTGACGTCTTAAGCCCACTTGCTTGGGGGAAGGGTGGTATCAGTTCTTTCATGTGGAGGGTTTTATGGTTTCTTTTGTTTTGTTCAGTCTTTTACCTGACATTCGGGCTGTTGGCTTTTAGGAAGAATAGTATAAAAAATACTGTACTATAGTCCTATCATTTTCCACACAAAGTAAACAATATAAATAGTTTAGAAAAAGTAGATGAAAGGTCACAGTCTTCATTCTCTTGCTCTACTTCCCTAGGCTATGAATATTGATTGATGGGATTTAAAAAAAATACTCACAGGGCCAGGATAAAATGAATTGACTGGTATTGCTGGGGAAAGAGGCCAGCTTGGCTAAAATAAGCTATGATCATGAACAGGAGATACTGATAGAAAGAGAACAAACATAGCACAAGGCCACATCTTAGAAAAGGAAGTACAGTGAGAGAAGGGAACAGGAGGCTGGGGCAGGTGTGGCTGCTTGGAGGAGAAACCCTCGTGTGGGTGAACCTGCTTATATGGGGTAAGAGGGGGCATGAGTAGGATAGCAAGCTCTGGTGGTTTGAGGGCATTTGTTAAAGACAGCTGGCACCATGAGGGTCTTTAACAAGCTAGAAGAAAGAGGAGTCCCTAAGACCTGTGAGGAGAGGGAATTTAATGAACCAATAACCAAAGAGTCTAAGCCTTGAGCCCAGATCCCGGATGAGCCTGATAAGGGGACAGGGCTTCCTGTTCACCCTGCAAGAAACCACTAGGCCCCCAAAGAAAAGTGGTGACAAGGTGTCCGGTTGGAGAGAGAAGTATGGTAGAACAGGAATTTATCTCACCTTGTCAGACGCCCTCAGATATTTGTCCCAGGCCAGGAACTTTTTAACAACAGTATCCTCTGTTGAAATAAAGCATTTGTTAGGGTGACAACTGAAACAGGGCTGCCATGGGAGTTTTCCAGAGCAAAGAGGAGAACCATCTCTCTCCCGGGGAAGTCTCAGGACTATTGTGAAGGGTGAAGCAGATAGGAAGTGGGGAGTGGGGGAGAGAAGAGGTTCCCTGTGTAAAGGAAACACTAATAACACCTGCCCCCAAATGGGTGGTCTGAGTGAGAGTGGGGGTCAGTAGTGTGTCTGCATGGCATGTCTTAAATAACCAGTGATGCTCTGTCATCACGCATGAATGTACCACTCAGAGACCATAGTCATTTGGTCATTTTCTCAATGGACAATCACACCAGGGTACCAAGATGGTCTTATTACCCTCCCTTACACAGAAGAATTCTTATTCAAAAGGCCAGTCAGTGCTAAGAAATCTCAGTGTTCAGTTGAAACCAAGCTCTCTGATCCTA